>PVIR01010438.1:0-49734 GCA_004026965.1 Petromus typicus | reverse complement strand
GCCTGTAATCCCAGCACTCGGGAGGCAGAGGCAGGAGGATTGTGATGTGAGTTTGAGGCTGAGCTCAGGGCCAGCCTGAACCACAAAGCGAGACCCTGTCTCAAAAAACCTAAAAAAAAAAAAAAAAAAAAAGAATCTGCTGTTGAGTTGAACCTTTAAAATGAATCTAGGGGTCAGAGAATGAGGTGGATCGTAGTTCCTCATTACTTCCTGTGGTGTTTGGGCATTCTTTATCAGATGCTCCTCTTACCAAGCCCGACTTTGACTAGTCCTCACTTCCTCCCACACCGACTGGCCCAGGTCACCCCGGGTTCTTGTTCTTGTCTTGTGTCCAGTGCTGAGCTCTGCTCTTGACTGACTGACACCCTGGTGTCCTTGCCCAGAGTCACACGGAAGACCGGTGCCCAGGACAGCATGATTCGGGGTCTGGACTCCAAACCCCCACTGTATAGCCCTGCCCTCCCTGCATAGCCCTGCTCAGCTGGCACCAAGCTCCTGACCAGCTCCCCAGCCACATCATATCACCTGCTACAGCGGCTCTTACCGCACAGCACATACATGGAGGATTCCTGGGCCTCCTGGAGTCTGAGACAGGCGGGCTGGTAGCTGTGGGCAGCCACAGTCTGCTCCCTGGGGCCCCCTACTGGTCTTCTCATCCCTGGTGTGCTAGAGCTCCAGGGATGTCTTCCCCGGGGCAAAGAGCTCTGTCTTAGCAGACAACAGACCAGTGGGCTCTGGGCTAGTTCTGCTCCCTGGCCAGGATGAGCTAGGCTGTTTATGGGGGAACGCTGAGGCACCAGGGTCCTCGTCTCCAGCTCTGCCACCTTGGGGCAACTGGTTGCTCATTCTGCAGATGTGGTGGGAACCGTCCTGCCTCCAAACTGTGATTGTGTCGGGCCTGGCATAGTTATTCACTTCCTTCAGGGTGGCCTGTTTCCGCTTCCCAGGACATTAGGATTCCCTGATTGGCAGTGTGTAGGCGGCAGTGGAGGCAGGGGTGCCAGGGCCTTTTGATGAGCTGCATAAGAATCCCCTACTGTTTCCACTAGCTCCTTCTACTGAGGGATGTATGGAGGCTCCCTGGGTCCCTGGAGGACAGAGCCCTGGTCTTGTCCCAGGCGGCTGCCTCCCTAGTGCTGGCGTGGGTGTGTGGTTAGGAAGCAGCCAGCCTTTCTGCACTGGGATGCCTGTCTCCAGGGGCAACCAGAGGGGCAAAGAATGACATTCTTTATGGTGGAGTCTGGATTGTTCTGTCTCAGGTGGGGGTGGCCAGGAAGCCCCGGCACACAGTGCTGCGCTTCAGCAGAGGCCTGGGGCGCGGAGGTGAGCCTCTCCGTGGGCTCATAACACTGCCAGGTATGCCAGCTGTGGCCATAGGCTTTGGGCAAACCCCATGGTGGTGTCTGAAAGCCCTCACAGAGGGTACCCCGAGGTGGCCAACAGTCCGTGCACAGGTTCCACCAGCAGTCCTGACTCTGAACCAGAGGATACTCAAACCAGCTGTGATCATAGAAATCCGGTCTTCTCTCCTCAGAAATCAACGACCGAGAACAGAAGTTGCACGCCCTTAAGGAAGTATTAAAGAGGTTCCCAAAGGAGAACCACGAAGTCTTCAAATATGTCATCTCTCACCTGAACAAGTAGGTTGAGGGGCTTTTCTGGCTGTTTTCTCCCCGAGGATCAGTCAAGAGCTATTTGCAAGGCCTGGTGTAATGTCAGAGCCAGCTGGCAGCATGAGGGGTCTGCCAGGGTGCTGTTGGCCTCCTCGCTGTGCACCCAAAGCCCTCATAGCGCCAAGTCTGCAAGCTTCTCTGTCCTGGCACAGAGGTCCGTGTGGCCCTGCGTGCCTAGCACCAAACCATGCACTTGGCTTCAGTGGATCTTGCAGGGCACTTCGTGAGCCTGTGCTGTTGCTCAGCCCAAAACAGAAGACAGGGAAGATTCTCAGGTCCCAGCAGCACCCACAGTCCCTGTTTCCCCTCCAGGAAGGGTGCGCCAAGGTCAAGAGCACACCTCTATCCCGCTGTGCACTCAGGCAGGACAGGTACTTGCAGGGCAGTTGCCACCCTTAGGCCGTGGCAGCTGACACTGTTACTATGCCACTCTGGCCTAGGACTTGCCCTCCCAGCAGAGTCAGGTGCGTCACACCAGACTGTCCAGCAAGCCAGGCACTGAGGTAGGTGTGCAGCCCAGGCCGTCTCAGACCCTGTGGAGCTAGCTCCACAGAGCAGTAGCCCCAGTCCTTCAGGCTGAGTGAGGATGGTCTGTGATGAATGGGCGCATAGGTGGGCTGGGATGGGGACCGTGCAGCTCTGACTGAGTTTGATGTCACCTTCAGAGTCAGCCATAACAACAAGGTGAACCTTATGACCAGCGAGAACCTCTCCATCTGCTTCTGGCCCACACTGATGAGACCAGACTTCAGCACCATGGACGCGCTCACGGCCACACGCACCTACCAGACAATCATCGAGCTCTTCATTCAGCAGTGCCCCTTCTTCTTCTACAACCGGCCTATCAGCGAGCCCCCGGGCGCTGTGCCCAGCTCCCCCTCTGCAGTGGCTTCCACCGTCCCCTTCCTCACCTCCACCCCTGTCACAGGCCAGCCGTCGCCCCCTCAGTCCCCCCCTCCGACTCCCCAGTCCCCAATGCAGCCCCTGCTCCCCTCTCAGCTGCAGGCCGAGCACACGCTGTGAGCCCCAGGACCTGGGCAACAGGAGAACCAGTCTCCCTCCTGACAGGCAACATTCAGCCTTGGACAAAACCAGCCTGCTGGGCAGGGCAGGGCCGGGTCTCCCCCCCATCACTTCTCAAGACCTGAACGGTGGCACCAGCTGATGGCCCCCCACAGGGCAGGCCCTCAGGCACCCCGAGCCCATACTGCAGGCCTGGGGCTGCAGGCAGCACCGTGGATGGGCCCTGCCCTGATGTGGACCACTAGGGACCGGCCCAGTCAGGCACTGCTCCCAGACCACTGCCACTGCCCACCCATTAGCGCACACTGGCTCAGGTGGCTCCCACTTCTGTGGAGCCGGCGCCTGGGACAGTCCTGGCCTCTGCCCAAGGAGCGAGGCTGCCTGGGTGGCTGCTCCCTAAAGAGGACACATCATCCGTCTTGTCTCTTCCTGCCTCCACACACACGCACACCGAGAGAGTAGCCCTTGGAGCGTGTGGGCCATGGCGCTGCCACCCCAGGGCCATGCAGCGTGTCCGCCCAGTGCAGCAGGGCAGCTTTGAGCCTGGGTAAGGGGGTGCGCTTTTCCCACCCCAGCACCACGCCCGGACTTCGGATATTTGCCTTCGAAGGAGAGCAACACTGGAAGGAGATGGAGAGGCCCCTCAGAGTACAACAGACATGGAAGGCACCCTGGAAAGAGCAGTACGGACCTCGAGCTTCCGCCCTCCCAGCTCTGCTGGGCAGACAAGTGGGGTGCCCTGTCAGTAACAGCCAGACAGCCTGCAAACCTTTGGGTCCCGCTTGTGTCCTCAGCAGACCCCTGTGCCCAAGAAGATGTCCGAGCCCTCGGGGGAAGCTGGCAGCAGGACCAGGCTGGCCCGGGCTCCAACACTACACTGCAGAAACACTACTCACACATGCCCATCCCGGGCTAGCATGGGACACTGGAGAGGGTGACTGAGGGGCCTGCACAGGAGTCTTCTGGGCTCTTGGGGCCAGCAGGACTTGGAGGAGCTGTGGGAACAGAGCACATCCCTGCCTGTCACCACCAGCCTGGCCCTCCCAGACACACCCGTGACCCCTCCCATGCCTCCAGCACAGCATTTCCGCTGGATGGCTGTCCCTGCTGCCCAAGTGTCCATCCTCATGACTGGGCCACCACCTAACACTAAGGTACCTGGGCGTGGGAGTGTGGGTCTGCCCCAGGTCCTGTCATTGCACTTTAGAAGCAGCTCGGGTGGCAAGTTCTGAGGGGCCCGGCGGGTAGGCATGGCCCCGCCTGCACCTCTCACCACCCCTCCCTCCAGAGCCCTCTTTGGATAAGCTGGCCGTGTCTCCAGTTCCTGGTGACCTATAAGGTGCTTGGAAACACTAACTTGGCCTGCAGTGAGTTGTACGGCTGCTCCAAGAACACAGATCCGAGTCAAGCCCAGGTACAGGCGCCTGTGGAGACGCAGGCGGTGGCTCCTCCCCTGCACTGGGCTCTGGCTGGAAATGAGATAGTTGTCATTTGGGCACTCACGCCCCGGAAGCCCTGCGCCTGGGTGTCCTGTTAGCTCTGCTCAGCCTTGCTCTTCCCAGGAGTTGGAGTGATATGGAAGCCTGTAGTGGGAAGGGGCTGAGGCAGCCCCTTGCGAACCGGGGCAAAAGCAGTCACATGCGGTTTCCAGCCAGGCCACCATCCCTGTGCTGCTGTGTCCTGGGCCTGGGCTCACAGTCTCCTACCCACAGTGCCTGCATCCAGCCTGGTATAAGGGTAGTAGTCTAGAGCTGCCAGTGTCCCCTCACTCTGCTTCCCCTTTCTCCGCTTCACCCTCTCCAGGCCAAGGGGCCAGAGCACAGACAGTCATTCCGAGCCACAGTCCTGGGCCCTGGGCCCTGGGCCGGAGACTTCACCTCTGCCCAGGCTGGGTGAGGCAGGCCGGCCTTCACGTTCACTGGGCCCTGCGCTCTGGAAGTGCTTCTGAGCGGCCGTCAGCGGGCTGCACAGTGCACCCCAGGCCCGCGCGGCCACTAGCTCTCTGACAGGAGACCGGCGGATGCCACCCTGCCCTGACACCAGGGTGGGGAGCCGAGCTCCTAACTGCTCAGCCCCAGCTTCCACAGGAGGGAGGGAGGGTGGCCTGTGTCACAGTGTTGGCACGCACTTCATCCTGCCACACGCTTCCATCACTTGGCATTTTTTGGGAGAACACGGGAGAGTTGCATCTGCCCCCACGTCTCCCTGCTCCTCAGTCTGGAACAGCGTCAGTTTTTGTCGCTGCAGCTGAGGGTGACGCCACAGGCGCAGTTGGGTCCCAGCCCGGGTTTGGGGGGGGTGCCTAGTGGCTGCCGTCCTCCTGTGGGCTCCCGGCCCCTGGGCCCTTGTCATCAAGTCAGTGACAGAGCTGCTGGTCACTGGCCCTGGTGGCCCAGGAAGGCCCCTTTGTCCAGGGCAGTCAGTGAGGGAAGCTGTGGTGCCGCGGCTCTGCTCAGGGCAGGAGATGGCAGGCGGCCACACCTCCTCTGAGCCTCCTGGGATGGCACCTGCTACGACCCGCCCCAACCTCCCCGTCACAGCCACAGCCACCCCACAGCTACCTGCGCAGTGAGGACGAGGCGTAAGTTATTGTTTGCATCAAGGAATCATGTTCCCTGTGTACATTTTAAAAAGAAATGTCTCCAAATTGTATGGGAATAAAACTTGTTTGAAAATTTGGAATAGTGCTGCTGCCAGCTTATTTTTCTGGTACTTGTATTTTCACATGTTAAATGATCTTTATATATGTTGAATTAACAAATATTTTGAGTTTCCTGAGAAAAGCAAAAGCATATTAATGGTATTGAAATGTGTTAGTAGTCTGGCCGTGTGCCCAAAATTCTGTTTTGCAGCAAAAGTGGAGAACTGTATGTAAAGAAAGTATAACAGTTATTTCTTGTATTTTAGGGGCTTTAACCAGCACCTCTTCTAGTTGGTGTTAGGAATGTCGGCTTCATTTCCACATTTTTCTCTAACACGTCGTGGGGTTTCGAGGCTCCAGCCTGGTTAGTGCATGGTCAGCCCTCACGAGGGCTGAGGCATCTCTGAAGGAGGTGTTTTTGTTTGGTTTTGTTTTTTAAAATCATGTATTTGCTACCAAGTATTGTACTTGTCTCAATGGGAATGGTGTAAAAAGCTAAAAAGGCCTTATGTGAAATGTATCATAGTTAATAAATCAATCTTGTAAAAAATCACACCGGAGAGAGATGAAGGGGCCTCCAAGGGCACCAGCCCCCAAGGGACACCTTCTGGTCCCTGTTCCAGCGCCCTATGCAGGGGTCAGGTGCCAGCATCCGTGTCTACCTGGCAGGGTGTTTGGGGGCAAGAGTGAGGCAGGGGACCAGCATAGAGGGAGGGAGGCTGGGCGCAGCGCCTCCTAACCCCCACACAGCCCAGACTGGCAGAGGGCGGCCTCCCAAAGAAAGCCTGCTGCTGGGATCAAACACTGGCGACCACCACCCTGGGCTGGGCTGTAGAGCACTTGCCTGGCATGAGTTCAACCTCAATGTGGCCAAAGAAATTCACATCTCCATCTGTACTTGAGATCCTCCTGCCTCAGCCTCCCACAGTGCCTGGGTTTCAGGCATGTGCCTCGTACTTGTCATCTGCCCCCCTCGCTCCCACACCCCACACCTCCCCACCCTGACTTTAACCCACCTGCACCTAGATGGGGAGACGCCACTCCCCACCTGGCCTCCTGGCCTTTGCTTCTGTCCCTTCACCTTACCAGTGGCAGGAATAGGAAGTCCAGAGGCCTCTGTTGGACACCGCAGACAGCTGGTGTCACCCTGCCTGGGACCTCAGTCAGGAAGCTCCAGGGGGCACGGCCCAGCTCCTGAGCCCTTCTCCACACCTGTCCGCCTTCCAGTTCCCCACTAGCCAGACACCGGGGCTGTCAGTCCCCTTCCAGGCAGCCTGGCCCTCCGCTCGGCTCCCATACCTCCGGTCCCTGCCCGGCCCCAGCCCAGCTCACCTGGCATCTGCCTCCTCCTGTACATGCCAGATCCTCCCGCCGGGCCATTTGACGGGCTGCTCACTCCTCCCACCTGCCCACTGGCCACGCCCTCCCTGACCCCAACCCTGACCTCCAGGCTAAGAGTATTTTGCTGTTGAAGTTCTCTATTAAGGGCCTGGGGATTTAGCTCAGTGGTCCCGGTGTCTGCCTGGCAAGCTCAAGGTCCCAAGTTCAATCCCCCAAAACCACACACCACAATGCCAGGCGTGGTGAGTCACGCCTGTAATCCCTGCACTCAGGGAGAGAGGCATGAGGATTGCCTTCCTGGGCTACATAGTGAGCTCAGCTCAGGGCCAGCCTGAACTACAAAAGCGAGACCCAGTCTGAAAAATAAGCTTAAAGGGGGAAGGGGATAAAATATAAGAAATTAATACAGGTCAAAGCAATGCGGGCAGTTTATCAACTCAACAGGACCTTGCCTCAAGCCATAAATATACAACTAAGAGGTGAATAGATAAGGATGAGAACAACCCAGTGCGGAGACCCTGGGGGTTAGTGTCAACAGATTCAACGGAGAAGAAGCAGTGAGTGACGGCACAGCGAGCTGTCCTGGAGCCCTGAGCCCTGGGCAGGAGGCCTGAGCTCAGCTGGAGCCAAGAGGGGCTCGCCAGAGCCAGTCCCACACGTGCAGGAGGCGGGGCTCGGTGTTCTGGAAGTCCAGGAAACAAATTGTGGAAGACAGGATTGGTTTACTCCAGGCTGGGAGAACTAGCTGCAGGCCAAGGCGGGGCAGAGTGCGCCGCGTTCTTCCCATTGGCCACCAGGGGGAAGCAGAGCGCCGCCCTGCGCACCCTTACCGAGGGCGCCACCTGCCGAGGAGGTGGGAGCTCTTGGGCGGTCAGTCCGTCCACCCTCGCTGCCCCTCAGACACCCAGGGCTTCCTAGGATAAGTCAGTCAGCCCCAAGTTCATCTCCCGGCCCTGGGAGCCACGAAGGCAGCCTGAACAGAGGGGAGACTTGGCCAGAGTTGGAGGAACTGGAAGAGAAAGGAGAGATTTGAGAAGCTGCGCAGGGAACCCTGGCTCCGAGGGGACCGGAGTGTGACCAGAACTGCAATGTCCCTCACCTCGTGCTGGGGATTGAACCCAAGGCCTTCGCACTGAGCTAACCCGTGCACACGGGGCTCTGGGATTGAACCCAGGCCCTGCCCTTGGCCCACGCCCACAGATCCCAGACTTTCCTGTTTTTTTGTTTACAGACGAAATCTCACTAAATCAGCCAGGCTGGGCTGTAGCCCTTGATCCCGCTGCCTCAGCCTCCCCGGGCTTCAGGATTACAGGCGTGCATTTCCTGTAAGGACATCAGTCAGACTGCCTTAGTCCAGCATCATAACTTTATTTTGACTCACCTTGTTAAGACCCCACCCATCTCCACTTGTCACCTTCTGAGGCACTGGGGGTTGGGACTGGAGGGGTTCAGGGACAGGAAAGTTAGGCCAGAGCACGCCCTAAGTCCCTTTTGATTAAGATGAACCATGTCCAACCAGACTGCGCGAAACATGTCTGCTTGATTTAAACAGTAACAGTGGAATTAATCAGGCTATGTACACGAAGGCCTTTGGTGCTGCCAGGCACGGCGATCCCAGCATTTAAGCGACAGAGACAGGAGGATCTCAAATTCCAGGTCAGCCTGGGCTATGTAGCAAGACCCTGTCTCAGAAAATAGAAAAAGATCACCACTACCAGGCCTTGCTTTGTAGGCCAGGCTGGTCTCGCATGTGTAGTGAGCCTCCTGTCTCAGCCTCCTAGTGCTGGGATTTCAGCCAGGGTTCTATTTTCGATGTGCATGTGGATATGGGCAGAATTCACTCATTTGTTTGGGGATTCTGTTACTTATCCCCGTTTCACAGATGAGGACAATGAGGCCTAAAGAGCAGAGATGCCGCCCAAGCTACAGGTGGCTCCAGAGTTTGAACTGGAGCCAGTTGATGCTGACCCACAGTAGGGAGGGATGAGTATGTCTTAGAAGTCACTGGAGCCCCCAAACACACGCAGTGCACACCAAAATGCTTACCCTCTCCTCGGTCTCGCCCTCATGACAAGGAGCTCACTGCCTCGGAAGGGGCACACTGTCCTCCCCCTCTCCCATCAAGCCTCCATAGTTTGACCAGAAAATGCAAGCACAGCCCAAGAAAGATGAGAGCCGAAAGCAGTGAGGAGGCGGGGGGTGGCTGGGGTATGGGGCTCGCTGGCCTCCTGCCTGGCACACTCCCTGCCCGCTCTGATCCCTGTGTCACATCACCCTATGCCCCTGCCAGGTGGACCTAGAAACCCCGCGTCGGGGGGGCCTGTCCCTCTGCTCAGGCCCAGGCCGCTGGCGTCCCCTAGGCTGCATCCGAAGGCCCTCTGTAGGACACTAGGGCTCCTGGGATGTGGGGATGCAGCCTGGTACCCACCCTGGCCCGACACTGTCATCACGGCTTAGAAACCAGGGGGCGGCCACCTAGGCCACAGATGGGGCAGGGAGACCCAAGCAGGTGCATGAGCGTGTGTGCGTGCGTCCAAGCACGGGGCATGTGTGTCCTGTGTGTTCGAATGATGTCCACCGCACCTACTACGTCAGGGAGCAGCACCCGGGAGGCTGAGGCAGGAAGATCACAAATCCAAACCCAGTCTGGGCCTCTCAGCAAAACTTTCTCTCAAAATAAAAAATGAAAAATGTGGGCCAAGGATTTAGCTCAGTGATTCTGGCATCTGCCTGGCAAGTTCAAGTTCCTGAGTTCGATCCCTGGTACCATTTACCACAGTGCTGGGCATGGTGGCTCACACCTGTAATCTCAGCACTCTGGAGGCAGAGGCAGGAGGATTGCTGTGAGTTTGAGGCTGACCTGGGCTACATAGTGAGCTTGGGGCCAGCCTGAACTCCAAAGCAAGACCATCTCAAGTTAAAAAAAAAAGTCTAACAATAGGACCTGGGTTCAACTAACTCAGAGCACCATCATGAAAAGAAAATTCTAGAAAGGAAAACCTTTAAAAAGTGCAAACCCTCAGAGCAGTTCCCAGGTCCCATGAGAGCTGCCGATGAAGTTATGTCACATTCACAGAACACCAGGCAGGGCTCGGGGATGAAATGTCCTCCTTTCACCGGGGAGAAAACCGAGGCCCAGGGAGGGGACTCCCCAGAGCCACACAGCAGCATATGGCAGAGCTGGGCTCTGAACCCACAACCACGCTCTGGCATGGGACGAGTCCAGAGTAGTCAGGAGCCAAGCACAGACTCCCCAGCTGGCACAGCCCGGCCAGGCCACGCTGCCAGCAAGTAGTATCAGGGGCCAGTGTTGGCACCTTGAGTCCTCTCTGACACCCAGACTCTGGGGACACCCACAGGACATTAGTGGCTGGGAGGCCATCATCGCCAGGCTGTGTGGCCTCCCCGAATCTGGTTTCCCATCTCTACAGCAGATCCATATGGAGCCCAGGTAGACCTCCCTGTGGAGGTCCCATCCTTTGTATAAGCCTTCACTCACACTAACTGCACTAGGCGTTCCTGTGTGCCTCAGTTTCCGCATCTGTCAGACCAGTGGCTCTGCCAAAGCTGGCAGCCCCTGCCAGCCTCCGTCGGCTGGATCCCCCCACTCACGTCTGTTCCCGCCTGAGGGCCCGCGCGGGGTGTTTACTCAGAAGTGCCCCGCTGCGGGAGCCCCGGGCCTGCGGCCAGAAGCCACAGCCAGGCGAGCTCAGGAGCCACGCACAGCCCGAGGGCGGTTCCGGTCCCTGCAAGGCAAGCAGAGGAGCCTGGGCGCCCGCGCAAGCCCCGGCCTTGCAACTGACGTCCTGAGAGGCCGGGCGGCGTCGGGGAGGCAGGCGGTGCAGAGCCGAGTCCTCTTCGGAGAGCGAGGGGCCCCGCGCCTGCACCTGCGGCCCTGCGGGAGGCGCCCAGCAAGACTCCGGTGCAAGGCGTCGTCCTGGTCCGGGGCTGCAGGGACGCGGGTTCCCGGGGCAGCGGAGGTTCCAGACTCTTCCCCAGTGTGCCCGAGGTGTCGCAGCTCCGGGGCTCCGAGCCGGAACTTCTCCTGATCCCTGATGCTGTCGTGGGACCGGGGACTCGGACACCGCGGCAGCCGGGCTCCGCGTGCGGCCTCCACCCGAAGGCCGCGGGCGGAGCCTCGGTGGGCGGGGACCCGCCCGGCCCCGCCCCGGCGCTGTCCGCGGTCTGAGTCTGCGGGCCGTGCGGGGAGCCGGGAGCCCGGAGCCGCCGGGGTCTATGGCGCGACCCCCCTGCGTCTCCTGGCCGGCCCGCAGCCTGCGCCGCGACCAGGTACCCGGGGCGGGGGCCCGCGGGAGGTGGACGCCGGAGGCTTGGCCGGGGACGCAGGGGGACCCTGGGCTCTGAAGGAATGGGGAGCCGCAGCTCTGCGTTCTGGGGGCTAAAGTGTGCGGACCCCTGAATTCCCAAACTGGTAAAGGGGCGCTTGGCTGTGTGGGTCCAAGGTAAATGGGGGGACCAAGAGCCCGGACGCCGGGCAGTGGGGTATCTATCGGGTCCCCTGGCTGGGAGGTTTGGGGTGGTCCGGACCCGGGGGTTAGGGGACAGGAAGCAGGGAGACTTCGGAGCTCCGGTGCAGGGCGCTAGTCGCCAGGTGAGGGGCGCATCCTGGGGGCACCCCGGGCCCGGGTTTCGGGGGCAGGGACGCACACTGGGGTCTGCAGGGAGGAAGTTTGGTGACCGAGATTGGTAGCCGGGACACGTGGCGTCACCTGGAGGGACGGGGTGGGGGTTCGCGGGGCAGGGCCCCCGCGCTCCGCGCTGTCCCACCTCCTGGGTCCTGCGCGGGAAAGGGGAGCCCCGCAGGTCTGGGGTCAGAGGCCAGGATGGGCTCAGGAGCGCTGGGCTGGGCCCCTGGGCCCCGAGGCGCCCGCCAGCCGCCCGCCGGCTTGGCGATGCCTGGCACGCAGCGCGGGGCGATCCGTATGCGCGCCGCGTGCGCCCATTGGTATGCGGGAGCCGGCCCGGCGCGGGCGTGCGGCGGCGGCGGCGGCGGCGGCGGGGGCGGGGGCGGCGGCGGCCAGGTCCTCGCCCGAGCCAGGGTTGGGCGCCCAGCCCCAGGAAGGAGAAACTGAGGCACGGCCAGTCTCACTCCTCGCTGGACTCAAGGGCCCACAGGAGCCTCAGTTTCCCTGAAGGTTTCCCCGGGGCACTAAGCGCTGCTCTGACTCCTCCTTGCTGCAGGAGTCGCGGGTCCCCAAGCCCGCCTGACCGGTCCGGAGATGGAGGCCCCGTACCCCGGCGGCGAGGTCAAGTGCGGGGCCGGCCGCGGAGCCAGCGTCCCGTGGGACTTTGTGCCGGGGCTGATGGTGAAGGCCCCGCCCGGAACCTGGTGAGCACCGCGCGCCCCAATGCAGGGACCCCCTGTTCTGCTCCTGTCCCCAGAGAAGAGAACGCCCCTCCCCTGGGCTGGACTTTCTCACCCTGCCGCGTCCGAATTCCGGTCCTCTCTGGCAGGGTTCATCCAGCCATTCCTCCAGCCAGGCGTGGTGGCTCACGCCTGTCACCCCAGCTCTGGGGAGGCAGAGGCAGGAAGATCACCAGAGGCAGAGGCAGGAGCCACCCTGAGCTCCATAATGAGTTCAAGGCCAGCCTCGGCTGCATATCGAGGCCCTGTCTCAACAACAACATAGTTACCCTGCTGGCCCTAACCCAGGTTGGTCCTCACAGCCTGTGGGTGTAGAGTTCGCCCTCAGGTCTGCCTCCACCTCCAGAGGGTTGAGTCCATATGCAGCGCCCCGTACCCTGCCTCCCCAAGGCCCCAGAGCCCTGCTCACCCTTGCGGCCTCCTCCATCCACCTGCCCAGCCTGCAGGCCCAGCGCAAGGAGAAGTCCCGCAACGCAGCACGCTCCAGGCGCGGGAAGGAAAACCTGGAGTTCTTTGAGCTGTCCAAGCTGCTCCCGCTGCCCGGTGCCATCTCCAGCCAGCTGGACAAGGCTTCCATCGTGCGACTCAGTGTCACCTACCTCCGTCTACGCCGCTTCGCAGCACTAGGGGCGCCTCCCTGGGGGCTGAGGGCCGTGGGGCCACCGGCTGGGCTCGGTGAGTGTGTGGGCATGGGCGCCCTCCCCACCCTTGAGTCGAGGGAATTACGTGTCGCAGCAGATTGCTTCTGCTCTCCATACCTCAGTTTACTCATCTGTGAAATGGGGGATGAGAGGTGGGGTGATTTCGTGGACTTGCCCTAAGTGGGATCCAGCAACAGCAGGGATTAGACCAAAGTGAAACACTGGTCCTTTTATTGGTATTGGAAAAGGTGAATCGTTGTCACAAAAGCCATACGAGGGGAGGAGACGGAGGGAACTTGCCCAGGGACCCCCTCACTAGAGGAATCTGGATTTTGGCTTGGGATTTGGTTCTTTGAGACTGGAACTCTCTGTGTAGTCCAGACTGGCTTTGGACTCACTGTGTGGCCTGGGGTGGCCTCAAACTCACATCTGTCCCCTAGACCCCTAGGCACAGTGGCACACACACAATCCCAGCCCTCAGGAGGCTGAGGCAGGAGATTGCTGTAAGTTTAAACCCAGTTTTGGGGTACATACTGAGTTCAAGGCAAGCCTGCACTGCATAGCAAGACCCTAAGACAGACGGACAGAGAGAGGAAAGAGAAAGGAGAGAGAGAGAGAGAGAGAGAGGGAGAGAGAGGGAGAGAGGGGGAGGGAGAGAGAGGGAGCGCCAGCACTCTCAGGGATCCTCCTGCCTCAGCCTCCTGAGTGCTAGGTTAACAGGTGTGAATCACCATGCCTGGCTCACTCTGTAAAGGGAGAGAGACCCCGCACCCAGGATTTCAGGGCTCCAGAGGGACGCAAAGATGCTGGAGTGTGCATTCGCCGTTTGGAGGTGCAGGGAGGCTAACAGAGGGGTAAAGGGGCCTCGGCAGGGCTCCCAGGAACCTGCGCAGCCCCAGCCACGCCCCAGTTTCGTGCCCTCCCCCGGGGTGAGCACCTGAGGCGCCGAGCCGGGAGCCCAGTCACCCTGTGTCTGGTCACTTCGCGAGCTCTTGGGCTGGGTTACTGGACGCGCCTGGTGCTGTCCGGTCGCTCAGCATCGGGCCCCAAAGCAACCAAAGTCCTGCCCTGGGAGGGCGGCCCGCTAGTGGCCGAGACCGCGGAGCGCGGAACAGCGCCCTGCACTGGGTAAGAGTCCGGGCGACGTGAGTGATGAGTGCGGGGCAGATCCCTAGTCTCATCCCCCTCACACCGGGTCCCTGACACCTGGAGGCGCGATCGTCACCGTTATTGCTTCTACTCGGCGTCTCCGATCCCAAGGTGTCCATTGGGGACGTCGAGGACGGGGCACCCCAGCGTCCCCGACTGTCCCCAGCGCAGGGAAAGGGAGCTCCGGTTCCCCTCCTGCCCTGGTCCCAGAGGAGAAGGGGGAGAGAAAATAGCATTGATTAAGCCCGCAATAAATCACCATTTAAATTTAAATAATCCGGCATCGCAGGCGGTAATTAGGCGAATTGACTGGCGCGGAGAGAATGCAGCATTAGCGCGGCTGATTACTGCCATTACTGCGAACAACATGTGCGCTGGTGGGGGATAAACATCTTCTCTATTGTCCCTGAGCTGGGGAGGAGGAGGCACTGAGGCGCCGTAGGAGCCCAGGGCGTGCAGCGCCCCCTTTACCTGGCTGGGTCTCCTGAGGCTGCTGGTGAGATCACACCACAGAGGACACACGCACGCGCACACACACACACACACACACACACACACACCCTGCCACCGTCAGCCAGTGGGACCTCCTGGTCCTCAAGTTGGGAAATGGGGGGCAGATAATGCCAGCCCTACAGGATCCCCATGAAGACACCAAGCATGTGGTTTGAAAGGAAGAGTCCCCAGGTGTACTCCTCAGCCATGGAGCAGGCGTGGTGGTGCCTGCCTTTAATCCCACCACACTGGGAGGCTGAGGCAGGAGGGTTGTAAATTTAAATCCCACCCGGACAGTTTAGTGACTTAGCAAGACCTTGCCTCAAAGTATAAAAATGACAAGGAGCTGGGTATATAGCTCAGTGAGAAGGCCCTGGGTTCAATCCCTAGAACTGAAAAATTAAAATGAAATAAACAGTCTGTAATGGGGATTCCAGGCACTCTGACACTGGGTTGGGAGCTCTATACAAAGCACCTGGCTGGCTCTCTGCAGAGACCCCAGCAGGGATGCCCCAGGCTGCCCCAGGCCCGGAAAGCGTAGCCCCGGAGGGACAGGAGTCGCCCAGTCACATCAGCGCGCCTCCCCCAGGCCTCTGGTCCCACGAGGGCCCAGTCGCCACCCCATCCCCCAAACAGGGCAGTAGCTCCAGGCCTGCGAGCAGTCAAGGAGCCGGACTCCGGCTCAGGGCCACTTCCCTGCCTGTCCAGGCCCCACACCTCCCTCACATCAGTCTGCTCTGTGCCCCACCAGGCACGCCTCAGTGCTGCCCCTGCCGGCCCCAGTGCTGTTGACACAGGACCCTGTGGGGCCTTTGCACTTGCCTGGCCTGGCACCAGGGCCCTTGTCAGCAGGCATCTCCCCAGAAGGACTGTCCGGCCATCACAGCACCGCCCCCTCGCTGTCTTTGTCCTGAGATGCTCCCCTCGCTGCTGCGTCTCTCCCTCCGGTCCTCTGACCACTCAGCCTCGAGTGGGGCCTCAAAAGGCTCAGTACAGATCAGTACAGAGCTGTTGGCGACGGCAGGCCCAGGTCAGGTGACATCGTAGATCACAGGTCCCCACCCTCCCCCAGGGGACCTTCCAGGCTCTGAAAAGGGCTCTCTGTGACCCCAGCGCCCAAGCCCCGCAGTGCCCCGTGCGGGCGGCAGCGGCTGTGGGGAGCGCTGAGGGACGCACGGGGGGGGGGGGCAGGGCTGAGAGCTGGTGCCCAGGGGCACCCCACGGAGGGGCTGTGACGCCCACGCAGGCAGGCTCAGGGAGCCCAGAGAGGGACACGGACTGGCCTGCGGCCTGCCGAGAGCCGGCAGGGGTGGCAATGGGGACACAGCCCCTGGGCCTCGCTGGTGCGCATGTGGCGGGCAGGTCCAGGCCTGCGCAGCCGAGCCGCGTGGTGCCAGAGCGGCCAGGGCTGAGGCAGAGCTCAGGGGTCAGGATCACCCTGCACTTGGGGCACTGTCCACCCCCCCACGTCACAGACAGGTGGGACAGCGGAAGCAGCAGCGGGGGCTCACCTGGCCCCGTCACCCCCTCAGGGCCGGGACAGGTCCTGGGAAGACGCTGGGCACCGAACAGTGGGCCTGGGACTCGCAGCGGGCGATCTCGGCTGGCGGCTGGCGGGCGAGTCTGGGGGATGGGGGCGCCCCGGCTGAGGGGCTGTGAGTGGAGGCGGAAGCCGGGGAAGGAGGCGCGAATGTCTGCGACCACGGGGGACAGGACCACGCGTGGGGAGGAGAGGCCCGGCGCCTCGCCCCGATGAGCCCATTAGCGCTGTTAATTGCGGCAACTCAGTCTGACCCGGGCTGATCCAGGAGAGGGAAAATGAAGGAATTAGCAAAAATGACAGGGAAAATTGCGACAATTAGCAAGCAGCATTGTTCCCGCCTGTCACTGGGCTGGCTGGAGCTGCATCTGGGGGGGTCCCCTCAGCCCCTCAGTTATTGTTCCTGCAGCTCCGGGGAGGACGAGGCTGTGGGAAGAGCGGGGGCTCTCCCGGCAGAGGGACGCGGCTTGGGCTGGGGTGCAGGGTAGGCCGCCTGGCATTTTGAGGGGGTGCCTGGTGGCACTTTTAACCCAGTCTCGGCCTCCCCAGCTGGGCCTCTTCCCACTGAGTCCGCTGTGTGCTCCTTGCAAACCCAGTCCACGGAGGGGGCAAACTGAGGCACGGAGAGGTGGGGCAAGGCGGGCAGTGCTGCAGCTGGACGTGGGCCTGCACCCTTGGCCCTGCAGGAAGCGGGTGTGTGGGGACCTGGAAGTCTGAGTCCTTCACTGGCCAGAACACCCCACCTCTGGGGCAGGGGCATCTGTGCAGAGGGAGGGGCACTGGGGGGTTTAAGACTCCCCTTGTCTCTGCCAACTCCAGCACCAGGCCTGGGGCTCGCTCCTGACCAAGGGGTGCAGGGCTGTGCCACCCCTCCGTCTCCATCTCTCGCGCTGTGTCTCCGTTTTTTCTCTTTATATGCAACTCTATCCCTTTCTTCTTTAGGAGAAAAAAAAAAAAAAAACCTCACGGGGTAAACTTGGACATTTTAAGCCAGTTGTATTGGGCAGGTCTGTGAACCCAGCACCTGGGAGGCTGAGGCAGAGAAACCCCATTTTAATCTTGGACAGTGACTTGGTAAGACCCCGCCTCGAAATTTTCAAAATGTAAAAGGAAAGGGCTGGGTATATCTAGCTCAGTGTGAAATCTGCCAATCCCAGGCCACAAAACAGACAAGATTGGCCACTTGGAAATAGGCAAACTGGGGGCCTCCAGGGCAGCGATGATAGAGGCCCTGTCCCCTCCATCTAGTTCCATAGCATTTCCGTCACCCCAAGTCCCCGCGCCTGACAAGCAGCCCTTCCTTCCCCACTGTAGTGATCGAGGTCTCCGTCGCCGAGATTTCACATATGTGGCCCCGCTTCCTCTTTCTCTTTTTTCCTCAGTACTGAGGATTCAACCCAGTGCCTTGGGACCGTCCTGCCTCAGCTTCCCGGAGTGCTGACAGCCGTCCCCGCTTTTTGTGGCGGCGCAGGCCGAGGAACCCCAAGCCGTCCGAGTACTAATTCCCACCCTCCCTTCGACACCCACCCACCCTTCGCTCGCTCTGTCAAAACCGTACTGTGCTCCGCGTCCTGGTCGCTGGGGGGCGCGGGGTCTCGTTTCGCCTCTCGGACGCGGTGGCCCCTGCGGGCCCTGCTGGGCGCGGACCTGCTTTGCCTACAAGCCTGTCTCTCACGCGCCTGCTGGCACACCTAGCAATGGACATCTCCCCGGTGGCCGAACCCCCGGCTCTTCCGCGGCGGCTGCCGCCCGAGCCCGACAGCCGGGCAGCCAGGGAGGTGCGCTTCCCCGCCCCCACAGGCAGGTATGAGGTATGCACGCAGCCGGCGGGTGCAGTTTCCTAATGACAGTGCGGCTCAGTGTCCGTTTCGCATCTTCTTTGGAAAAGTGTTCATTCAGGTTCTTTACCGACGTTTTCCTTTTCTCCCCCTTTGTTTTTGGAGGAAGTATCAGATCCAACCCAAGGCCTTCACACTGAACGACATCCTCCTTGTGTTTATCTACGAGGTGGTTTGTGGTTGCTGTTTTGAGACAAGATCTCATGTAGTTCAGGCTGGCCTTGAACTCACTATGTGGCCCAAGCTGGCCTCAAATTCACAGCGATCCTCCTGCCTCAGCCTCCCAAGTGCTGGGATTACAGACATGTGCCTCAACTGTAGGTCTACCTCTTTCACACCATCGAATGTAACGACGTCTGGCACAGGCGCGAATTCTATGGATCTTCCTTTCTTGCTTGGAGCCAGGCAAGGGCAGCTGAGTAGTGCTGGTCTCCGCCTCCTCAATGCCTGTGTCTCAGTCACTAGTCCTGGACCCCACACCTAGGGCCCTCCCACACACCAGTCCAACCCGGGGTGGCCCCAGGCCTGAAGGGACGCTGGAGGTTTGTAGAAAAGTTCTTTTTTTTTTTTTTTTTTTTGAGACAGGGTCTTGCTTTGTAGTTCAGGCTGGCTCTGAGCTCAGCCTCCAACTCACATCACAGCAATCCTCCTGCCTCTGCCTCCCGAGTGCTGGGATTACAGGCGTGAGCCACCACGCCCAGCACTGTGGTATGTGGTTCTGATTGCTGGTGTGCGTGAGTCAGCACACCTGACATTGTTGTACGTGGTTGTTAAGAATCAAACCTAGGCCCTTGTGCTTGCAAGGCAGGCGCCGGAACCACTGAGCTAAATCCCCAGCCCTTGTAGAAAGTTCTTAACGACCGCCCTGGGCAGGATCCGCCAGACCAAAGGGACCGCGCACTTTTCCTTCCGCCCCCAGGCCCCGGCCGTCGAGGCCCCGCGACACTGGTCACCGAGGTCTTCGAGCAGCACCTGGGAGGACACATACTGCAGGTGAGACCCCCGCCACCGCTCCCTGCTGCCACCTGGTGGCTGCAAGTGGAATCGCGTCCTCTGCTCGCACTCATGCCCCGCGCCCCCTGCGGACCTCATGGCGAACTCTCGCGCGCCCCCTGCCGCCCGCCTGTCGGGTTCACCGCAACCCTTCTAGAGCCCCAGACTTCAGACTGGGTCTTTGGTTGGGGGCGGAATCTTGCCTTCTCCCATTCGGTTTTTCCCCACCTGCAGTCCCTGGATGGCTTCGTGTTCGCCTTGAATCAGGAAGGAAAGTTCCTGTACATCTCTGAAACCGTTTCTATCTACCTGGGTCTCTCACAGGTAAGGCCCCGGCAGGCAGCGTCCCTAGGCTGGCCTTGCTGTGCGAGCCTTGCTCTCCTGGTGTCCCCATCTCAGCACGGAAGAAAAAAAATGGCCTGGATCTTTGGTTCCCCAAATCTGTTCCCTGGGACCGCACATGGCTCAACACGGGCGGAGGAGGTTGTTAAAGTAGATCAGTCTGGGGCCGGGGATTCAGCTCAGTGGTTCCGGCTCCTGCCTGGCAAATGCAAGGGCCCCGGTTCGATCCCTGGTTACCACATACAACAATGCTGGGCCAGGTGACTCACGTCCAGCAGCAATCAGTACCACATACCACAGTGGCGGGCGTGGTGGCGCACGCCTGTCATCCCAGCACTCTGGAGGCAGAGGCAGGAGGATTGCTGGGAGTTCAAGGCGGAGTTCAGGACCAGCCTGAACTTCAAAGCGAGATCCTGTCTCAAAAAAAAGGTAAGTCAAAAAATGTAGTCAGGAAAGCACATGCGCTTGAGAATCAACTCATTGATGACTGGATGGTGAGGTCCATGGTGTTTGCTAACACGTGTTCTTTTTTAAAAGTTTACAACAATTTTATTTTCTCTGGAGTAGTGGGGGATTGAACCCAAGACCTTTGCACTGACTATGTAGGCCCAGGCTTTCCATCCATTTGTTTGTCTGTCTGTCTGTGTAAAACAAGGTCTCAGTGCTAAATTGCCCAAGCTGGGCTCCAGGCCCTCCTGCCTCAGCCTCCCAAGCGCTGGGATCACAGATGTGCACCACCACGCTCGGCTGGTTTTCAGTAATTCTCATGGGAAGCCTGTGTTGTGTTCGAAAATTTTTCTGGGCTCGCTTTCTGCCCCAGCAGTGCTCGGGCTTGCCGATTCTTTTCATACCAATTGCTCTCACCTTTTCCTCGTTTTTGCAAACATTCTGGCAAATAAGAAATTTGGAGAATTCAATGCACTTGGCGATTTGGTCCTTGTGAGCAGCTTTTCAATGAGTTGCTAGACATTCTTGGAAGAAGACTACAAAAGGAAGGGGAAGGGGTCTTGTTGGCGCGCTCATGCGTGTGTCTGAGACAAGGTCATCATGTGTTTCAGGTTGCCCTTAAACTCCCAGCAATCCACCAGAGATTTAGCTCAGCGACATTGCGCTTGCCTGGCAAGTGGAAGGTCCTGAGTTCCATCCCCAGGATCACAATCAAAACGCTCCTAACAGGGCCGGGGATTTAGCTCAGTGGTTCCGGCGCCTATCGTGCAAGCGCAAGGACCGGGGTTCGATCCCCCGGTTAACCACATACAATACTGGGTGTGGAGACTCATGCCCAGCAGCAACCAGTACCACATACCACAGTGCTGAGCGTGGTGGCTCACGCCTGTAATCCCAGCACTCGGGAGGCAGAGGCAGGAGGATTGCTGTGATGTGAGTTGGAGGCTGAGCTCAAGGCCAGCCTGAACCACAAAGCGAGACCTATCTCAAAAAAAAAAAGCTCCCAACAATCCTCCCTCAGACTCCGGACTGGGATTATAGGTGTGCGCCGTGACCCCGGGCTAAGGAAGGCGGTTGTGTGGGGCCGGGGCTGTAAGGGGAAACAGTGCGAGGGGCCTGAGTTCAGCCCTCAGTACCAAAAACAAGCAGATGATAAAACCAAAACCAGCACAATGTGCCTGCCCTGATTGCTGGGGTGCAAGCCTGAGTGGCTGCGCGCGCACACGTCAGCGCCCCTGCACTCCCTTCCGTTGCCCGGCAGGTGGAGCTGACGGGCAGCAGCGTCTTCGATTACATTCACCCCGGGGACCATTCCGAGGTCTTGGAGCAACTGGGGCTGCGAGCACCGACCCCCGGCCCTCCCACCCCGCCCTCCGTCTCCTCTTCCTCCTCCTCTTCCTCCTCGCTGGACATCCCTGAGATAGGTAATTACAAAGGTCCCCAAGTGTGAGCCCTGAGTGTAGACTGAGGGCTCCTGTTACTCTGTACTGAGCGAATCCGAGGTGTACAACCCCCTCCTCTCCACAATCCCGAGTCGATGAGACTTGGCTCCCTAAAACTGGGCTCCTTGAACTCCAGGCTCCCGGGACGTGAGCTTAGAAAGGCTCCCCTTGCTGCTGTGCGAGGCAGGCGGCTGCGCTCATGGCGTTTGCAAAGCGCTGTGCCGTCCAGGCCGTAACAGCATTGGGTCCTGACCTCAAACCCACGCAGCAAACTCCCTCCACTTTCCGGAGCAGAACACGGGGGATTTAGCTCACTGGCGCCGAGCCTGTCTCCTAAGCGCAAGTCCTGACCTCGATCCGTGTTACGAAGGAAGGAAGGAAAGAAGGGAGGGACGGAGGGTGGGAGAGAAAGAAAACGGCATAGCCCTGAGAGGCCGAGCAATGGCCCAGATTACACAGCTGTAGGCCGTTTGCCTGGCTCCAGGACCTGCGCTCCTAACCCTGCTCCCCAGTGGAAATCTCCGCTCTCCTGGTGCTGGTGACACGGCGCCTTGTAGTTCTGAGACGTGGGCTGTCCTGCCCTGGGTTTGCTTAGCGCGGAACCGTGTAGACTTCCGCAGCGTCTGGGGAGGTGTCCGGATCCCGGGGCCACCGACAGCAGTCTGATTCAGCCGGCGCTCTGTGCCAGGCCCAGTGCTGGGGACACGGCTGTGACACACGATGCCCTCGTCCTTCGCTTCGAGCTCACAGTCTGAGTGGAGAGACTGACCTGTCCCCAGAGAGGCCCCGAAGACCCGGGAGGGAGTTAATGCAAGTGTGGAGGGCCAAAGACCGAGGCGCACGCGCGCGTGCGTTTGTGTGTGCGCGCGCGTGTGAAATGGGGACCCCGTTAGAACCCCGGGACTGCGGCCTGCCCGGTAGGGGGCGCCCGCGGGCGGCTCCTCTCCTCCTCCCGGCGTAACTGAGCCTTTCGTCCCAGACGCCAGCCCGGCCCAGCCACTGCCTTCCGCCCGGGTCCAGGAGCGCTCTTTCTTCGTCCGCATGAAATCCACGCTCACCAAGAGAGGGCTGCACGTCAAGGCCTCAGGGTACAAGGTGGGTGCTCGCCTGGGAGAGAGCTTTCACATTCCTGCCAGCCCTGTCCCAGGCAGGAGCATGACCCAGGGAACCAGGCTGGGACCTGGGAGCCACGCTGGCCCCTGTGCCTCACACTTGAAGGGAATGGATGGAAGCTGGCAAGGTGATCTGTTATAGACCTCATAGCTCCCAGGCCCACCTTCTCCCTCAGACCAGGCCATCCAGACACAGCCACGCCCCCAATCGTGTCCCCGCCCCATGATCACGCCCTTCCGCAATAGATCCACCTTCTCCCGACTGGGCACCCGCACCCCGCCTTGTTCCTCCATCCACCTCGTGCCCCCAGCAGGTCATCCACGTGACGGGGCGCCTACGGGCCCGTGCCCTGGGCCTTGTGGCCCTAGGCCACACATTGCCCCCAGCCCCTCTGGCAGAGCTGCCTCTACATGGACACATGATCGTCTTCCGCCTCAGCCTGGGTCTCACCATCCTTGCTTGTGAGAGCAGGTACCGGGGTTGGGGGCTGGGGCGGGTGCAGGGGAGCCCAGGGGAGCTGGGTTCTGTGGGAAGTCAGGTCCAGCTTGGGGAGCCACAGAGGAGGAGGAGGAGGAGCCAAGGGCCGGTAGAGGGGCGATGGAGGTGGCAGCCACGCCCCTAGCCTTGAGTGGGCGGGGTCAGGCTGAGGCCCCACCCTTCCCGAGCCCATCTTCTATCTCACCTCTCTCCTGATTCTCCTGCACGAGGCAGTGGGGCACTGAACTGTAAACTAGACCTGGGTCAGAGCCTGTGGAGTGCCGGGGCCCTGCGCATGCTCACGGCTGCCCTGGGAGGGCTGCTTTGGTGCCTGTTTTGCAGAGGTGCCAAGGTCTGGGTTCTGGGTGCTCTCAAGCCAACTTAGGCTCCACTCTTGTCATTTCCAGAGTCAGTGATCATATGGACCTGGGGCCCTCGGAGCTGGTGGGACGCAGTTGCTATCAGTTTGTCCATGGACAGGATGCCACCAGGATCCGCCAAAGCCACCTGGACCGTGAGGCCCACCTCTGACACCATCCCCACCGCCCCCGTCCCCAGGAAGTCCTTCTTCCGAACTGGCCACTGTCCCTCCTGCTGCACCTACAGCCCCAGGGGCCGGGTCAGCACTGGAAGACCCTCAAGGATTCTGAGCCCTGGCTCAGGAGGGGGTGGGCTCTGGGGTCTCTGCCAACCCCCTCTACACTCCGCCCCACCCCGCTCCCTCTGACTCGGCTCTCTGTCTCCCCGCTGTCCACCCTTCTCGGTCCGTCCGTCCGTCCGTCCGTCCGTGTGCCTGCCTCCCTGGCTGTCTCCTCCGTCCCTCCCCGCCTCTCCTGCCGGGCTGGGCCCAGTGCTGGACAAGGGCCAGGTGATGACCGGTTACTACCGCTGGCTGCAGCGCACAGGCGGCTTTGTGTGGCTGCAGTCTGTGGCCACCGTGGCCGGGAGCGGGAAGAGCCCAGGGGAGCACCATGTGCTCTGGGTCAGCCACGTCCTCAGGTGACAGCCACGGCCTGCACCCCTCCTGCAGGGCAAGGGGCTGCCCCAGGAACAGGACAAGCCGACAGGAAGGGAAGGGCGAGTGAGAGCAAAGGGCTGGAGGCACAGGGGACAGGGAGCCGTCACCTGGGCAGGCAGGTTCACAACAGCCTCCGGCCCAGCGTGAGGGTCTGGACTGGGCTCTGGGGCATTGGGGGGCCGTGAGAGGTTCTTGCCATGGAGGCCCAGTGTAGACCAACTCATGGAAAGAAGCCAGAGGTGAAGGTGGGGTAGTGGAGCATGCCTGTAACCTCAAAACTTTTGGAGGCTGAGGCAGGAGGATCACCAAGCTGGGAAGGGTGTTGTCAGCAGGGGTCCAGAAGAGTCAAAGAACCAACACCCTGACCCACCCACAGGAGGAAAAGGAGGGTACAGGGTGGAGGTTAAAGTCATCAGAGAAAAGGCTGCAAGTGACTGTGGGGTCTTTTGACTCAGGGGGGCTGGAGAGCCACCGAAGGCTCTAGAGCTGACAGACTCTCCTGGCTACTGTGGCGAGGGCCAGGGAGGGGCCGGGACAGGTCCTGGGAAGCGCCTGACTCCACAGCTGCAAGGGAGGGGCCGCGCATCTTCCACCCAGGCCTCCCGCTTGCAGGGCTCTGGAGAGGGGAAGTCCTTCAGAGGGAAGATGCTGAGGTCAGATGAGCATGAGGCATCTCGGGACACCAGGCGGTGGCATCCTGGTGCCCAGCGGCCATGTGGGTCTGGCCTCAGAAGAGAGAGCCAAGCTGGGCAAGAAACCTGCTTGGGGTTGGGGGTCAGCACCTAGGTGTGGAGTGCCTGCTGTCAGTGAGACAGCTGTCCTGGCATGGTGTGGGACAGGAGGGCCAGCTGAGGTTTGGTGGCCAGGACCACTGGCTCTCAAACTCATCCTTCTCCCCAGCCATGCTGAGAATGGCCAGACCCCCCTGGACACCTTCCAGCTCCCAGCCAGTGCAGCCTGTGAGGGCGCGTCCAGCCCAGGGCCAGAGCCTGCCGGTAAGTCACCTCCCTGCACTCTCAGCCCTGGGGAACCCCGGGGGGACCTCTGGGAGGTTGGTCCAGTTGTGAGGACACCAGCCTGTGTGCACATGAACATTAAAATTGAAAGTCCATGGGCCGGGGATTTAGCTCAGTGGTTCCAGAGCCTGTCTTGCAAGCTCAAGGATCTGGGTTTGATCCCCGGTTAACCACATACAGTACTGGTCATGGAGACTCACGCCCAGCAACAATCAGTGCCACATACCACAGTGAGGTATACCTCCCAGCACTCAGGAGGCAGAGGCAGGAGGGTTGCTGTGATGTGAGTTTGAAGCTGAGCTCAAGGCCAGCCTGAACTACAAAGCGAGACCTTATCTCAAAAAAACCTAAAAAAAATATAATAATAATTGAAAGTCCATTTCTGGGCACCAACTCCATGTCAGCACTTTGAGAGGCTGAGGCAAGAGAGGCTCCCATAGGACAGGTGATGTGGGACACACGGAGCGGCACAGTCTGCACAGGACCTCTCACCCCCGCCTGCCTGACAGGTGCAGACTGACACTGGGCTGTGGGCTGGCCCTGTGCAGCTCCTGGTGTCTATCTCTGGGTGCCAGTGGCAGCCTCCCCAGCTGTAACAACCAAGATGTCCCGAGGCACTGCCAGGGGTCTCCCCAGGCTCAGCCCCTCCTGCTGACAATCCAGGTCTACCCACTGACACAGCTGCAGCCCGGGAAACTGAAGCCCAGGATGCCCACCACCCCATCAGGTTCTTCCTCTTTCAGAGAGGGGTTCTCCCGAAAAAGGGAAGCAAGCTGGGCCCCCAGACCAGGACGCCATCCCCCAGGCCCGAGGCAAGCACATCAAAGTGGAGCCAAGGGCACGGGAAGCTCCAGGCTCAGAAGACAGCGGGGGCGAGGGAGCCGTGGAGCAGCGGCGCGCGCCCAGGCGCCCAGGATTCACATCGGTCATCCGGGGCACCCTGCGGCCATGGGACCCGCAGCCCCCGCGCGACCCCCCGCCGCTGCCACCGACGCTGCCGCCAGCCCTGCTGCCTGCGGGCCTCCTGCCACCCATGGTGCGCGGCCTGTGCGCCCCTGGAGCCATTCGCTATGCACCATCCGAGCTGGGCCTCGTGTGCCCGCGCCTGCCCGCTGCCCTCTGCCCTGCGCTCGGCCTCCCCTGCCCCGGGCTCAGCCTCGCGGGCCCCAGGGCGCCGCACAAGGGGGACTGAGAGCTGCGGCCCGGGATTAAAGCCTGTTGCCATCGTCAATGTCCGCCTGGCAGGCCTCGCTTGTCTACCTCCTTATCCTCCCCTTTCTTCTCTTCCCCCCTCCCTCCTGCCTGTTGTTTTCGGCTCTCCCCTCCCAACCTGTCCTCCTCGTCCCGCCTTCCCCAAGCAACTGGAGCCACCACTGGAGTCTGGGGTCTGGAGCGTGGGCAGCTCAGGTTTTAATGTCCCAGTCCTCGGGCCGGTCCCCACAGCCCCGCTGCTCACTCGGGCGGCGGCCGGCCAGCTTCATCCGGGCCTTCGGCGGTGGCCGCCCCGTCGTCGTCCGGCACCAGTTCCACGTCGAGCTCAAGCTGGCCCATGTAGAGGCCCACGGCGCAGGCCCACAGCAGGCTGGCAGCCAGGACCGCGCCCACGCCGGCCGCTGCGCCCCCCAGCGACAGCTGCATGGGCCCACGCAGCGAGGCCAGGCCCACGGCGTAGGAGGTGCCGCCCCACACCACGCACAGGCCGCCCAGCAGGAAGAAGCCTGCGGGAGGGAGAGGGGAACATCAGTGTGGGCAGGAAGACAAGGGGACAACCTGGGGGCAGGCACAGCCCAGGCCAGCCAAGGCCGCGGACACCAGAAGCCATGAGGGTGTCAAGTCCTGGGGTGGGTTCTGGGGCCAGAGCGTAGGGGCCGTTGGGCCCTCCTTTTCTTTTTTTTAGGTTTTTTGAGACAGGGTCTCGCTTTGTGGTTCAGGCTGGCCTGAGCTCAGCCTCAGACTCACATCACAGCAATCCTCCTGCCTCTGCCTCCCGAGTGCTGGGATTACAGGCGTGAGCCACCTCGCCCGGCACTGTGGTATGTGGTGCTGATTGCTGCTGGGGTGAGTCTCCACACCCAGTATGGTATGGTATGTGGTCACTGGGGATCTAACCTGGGCCCTTGCGCCTGCAAGATAGGTGCCGGAACCACTGAGCTAACTCCCCGGCCCCTGGGCCCTCATCTTTGAGAGGTGGACTCAGACCCATAGCCATGTCCGGGGCCCCCAGTGGCAGGAGACCAGCGCTCACCGTGTCCACATTATGGATTCACGTGGGGGTCCGAACACCCTCGCTCCCTTATGAGGGGGGTCAGCACTCACCATAGGCAGCTTCTCGGCCCATGTCACTTTGCATGAAGGAGATAACCCCGATGCCCGAAGCCAGGAGACCATTGCGGAACCAGGACAGGAAGGCTGCAGGGAAGGCAACGTGAGGTCCCCGCGCTGGCCCAGATCCATGTAGCCAACCTGAGGGGCTTCCTATTGTCCCACTTCCACTTCATCCACTGGAGGCCAACCTGCCCCAAGTCCCCACCTCTTTCAGGAAGCCCCCCCACCTCCTCCTCAGTCATCTCCTGCGATCTCAGCCTCTCGCCCCTAAATTCTGCAACACCAAAGATTCAAGATGGCCTCTGTGGAACCTAAGGGCGGTGGAGAACCAAAAGTGAAGACTCTCAATCTACACTCCATCCTGGCCAGCCCCTCCCCCCACGCGCACCCCACCCCTTCTTTCTCACATCTCTCCGACAGACTCCCTCTCCTCAGCATCCTCCTTCACCTCCTTCAAATCCACCCTCTCCTACTATGAAAGGCCGACTTCAAAGCACCCACACTTCTTTCAGCCTAAGTCCAGTGCAGTGCCAACAGGCTGGTCCCATTACAAGTCCCCTGCCCCATCCTATATCTTACACCCGCTCCCCGGTGAGGCTCCTCCCCCTGCAGCCAGGATCGCCTCTGCCTCCAATCAACAGAGAGCCTTGTCCCTATTGGCTGCACGCTCCTCCAATCTGGCACTCCCCCATCTTCTGCGGGGAGCTGCACTCCGCAGAGTGGTCACCTCGACTGCCCGTGCAGATCCCTGAGGCAGGGGACCCTCTGCCTGGGGGTCTGGGGAGCCCTCTCCAAGCGGGCGAAATTCTCCGGCCACTTTTCCTAGCCCGGCTGCCTCCAGATCCCTACTGAGGCCCCCTAGGCCGGACCCTGCTACCCGCTCGGCCAAGCCCGTGCCCATGCCCAGTGCGCATAGCCTGCGCCCTGCAGCCAGCGTCCCTCTGCGCGGATACGGAAGCCCCTGTCGATGCCGAGCCAGGTCCTGCTTCCAGCCGCGGAAACACCCTCATCGCCGGCACACGCGCTCCCATTCCAGGCTTTGGAGCCCTTCTCTCGCCCAGCTCGACCCCAGCCCCTGCCATGGACCTGTTTCGTGAGCCTTCCGGAGGAGCCAGGCGTCCGCTCGGTCCAGCTCGGACACTGGGGGCGGCGAAGCCCCGGCACGGGGACCATGCCCCGGGGCGAAGGACCCCCGGGCGCCTCCGCTCCGAAGCCGCTGAGGAGGCCGCAGCGCCCCCCGGAAGCGGAGTCGGGCCAGGCGGGCGACCCGAGCCCACCACCAGCTGCCTCCCATGGTTCACACTAGGGCCGCCGCGCGCCGCCCCGCCCCTTAAGGCGCCCGTAGGCTGCGATCCACGTCACTCAGACACAGCGGCGTGACATTGGTTGTTCGCTCGCTACTCAGGCGCATCACTGGTCGAAGCAGCGGTGATTCCCTCCTCTGTTATTTATGCCGGTAGTTCGCGTCCCGCCTAGCTTTCTGCTCTAGACTACAAGTCCCAGCGATCGTCGCCTCCGGGGAAGGTCGGACTTCAGAAATCCCGGCGCGAGGTCTGCTGGACTTGTAGTTTTGTTTGCACTTGTAGTTGTTTTGTTTTGTTTTGTTTTTTTAAGCTTAATTCCAATAGCTACAAAATAAAACACTAAGTTCTTAATGTACAATGTCTGAAAAAGCCCTGAGGACCCCAGACAGGAGAGTAAAACCTAACAATAATCTCATCAATGAGCGGTTACTCTTTTGTTGTATTACTGTACAGATATAAAATATCTGTAAAATAAAAAGTCGTTTGACAAAGCACTGTTTCACATAGCTTTATTGTGAACGTAGACCTGTGTCCCTGAACATTTTTCCACTTAAAAAAAAAAATAGTGATGCCAGCAATAGTGGCACACTGCTGCAATACCAGCACTTAGGAAACTGAGGTAAGAGGATTGCTAAAAGTTCGAGGCCAGCCTGTGCTACATAGCAAGAACTTATCTCCAGGAAAAAATAAAAACAAAAAATGTTAGACAAACTTAGGAGCCTGAGGCAGGAGGATCTCTGGGAGTTCGAGGCCAGCCTGGCAAGGGGTTCAAAAGACAGCCTGAACTACATAGTGAGATCTTGTCTCAAAAAACCACCACCAATAACAAAACAAACAAAAAAGTGGACATAATACAGAATGCAAAGTCTAGTGAAAAGTAATCCCCGGCTCGGGATGTAGCACAGCCGTGCAGTGTCAGCCTGGCAGTTCAAAGCCCTGAGTTCCATGCCTGTTACCAAAATATCTTCACCATATCCCCTAGACAGTACTCACACCTCAATTCATAACATTTAGTACCCATATTTATGCTTTAAAACTAGAGATAGTTCTCTACATCTGTAATCCTAGCCCTTGGGAGGCTGAAGCAGGAGCATTGTATGAGTTCCTAGTGAGCCTGGGCTATATAGTGAGACTTTCTCTTTAAAAAACAAAACAAAATAAAATAATAAAGTAAAATAAAACAATCTGCTGCAGATAAACCTGGCTTGTTGGGCACTGGCTGCCTATAGGAAATCAGGTAAGTCTTTCAACCTTCCAGGACTCAGTGACCACATTTGAAAAATAGGGACAATAAAAGTCACTTCCTGATACTCTTTCACAGGTCAAGTGTACTATGATCCATGTCCATCACTTTGAGCGGCACCTAACTCTGTCACCTCTTACAGTTCTGGGGCCCTCTGCAGGAAGTAGCAGCTCTCTGATTTCCTGAGGTTTCTCTCCTCAGTTTTGCTCAGAATAGACAGAGTTGTTTGTTGACTGACTTGCTGATGGGCTAGATTCCCAGGGAAGAAACAGCAAGGCCAGGCAGGACCGCAGGTTTCCTGGGGCCTCCATGCACACTCACCATGTCCTGGGATGATGGCACAGTTATTCAGGACATCAGAATGGCCTTCTATATCCACACTGGGGTCGCAGCCCAGGCCCTGCAGGGTCCCTCCTCTAGGGAGTGCTGAGCTGGCCCCTCGGCCGCTTTGTGGGGGTGGGTTGTGAGAGGGAGGACTGGAGACAAGCAGGCCGGCTGGCGGCCTTGCTGACCGCCCTGTCCCTGGCCCCTCAGCCCCGGCCCCATGATCCTTCACTAGGACACCGGAACCCCTCACTGCTCTCCACACGTTTGAGCCGGGTCCTCCGGTTACAAAGTAGGCAATGCTCACAGAAGGTGCTTCAGGATTTACAGTGGGGTCACGTCCCAATAAACCTACTGCAAATTAGCTGGGCGTGGTGAGGCGCACCTATAATCCCAGCACCAAGGGAGACTGAGACAGCAGGATCCCAAGTGTAAGTCCTGTCTGGGCAATTTAGTAATTTAGTAAAATCCTATCTCGAAACATAAAAAAGGCTGAAAATGTAGCTTGATGCGAAAGCCCTGGATTCAATCCTCAGCACTGAGAGAGAGAATGAGGAAGGGAGGGAGGGAGAGAGCAGGGAAGGATTGGTGTTTGCCTTGAGCTCTCGGATCTCCTAGTCCAGAGAAGCCATTCACCCCGCTGAAAAGCCCCTGGAGGCCCTGTGGGGTAAACAGGCCTCTAGGCACCAGCGGCTCCCACCTGGCAGCCAGTGCAGCCTCCTCGCCCCGCCCTGTGTCTGGGTGACTGCAGCTCCAGCCTGAACCACAAGAGGTGGAACCAGAGCGCACAGCTCAGCCTCCCCGAAAGCCCTGTCTCCCAGGAGCTGTGCAGAAATACCCACGCGCAGGCAGTGGCTTGAAGCTGTTAAGTTGCAAGATGTGCCACAGGAGTAGCAAGCTGAGGGAGACGAATAGGCACAGAGACCTGTCTCAAAGGAGGAGGAGCACCTGCTGTGGGGGTGCAAGGCTCCTCTAGCACTCGGGAGGCTGAGGCAGGAGGATCACTGGGAGTTCCAGGTCAGCCTGACCTAAGTGGCCGGGAGAAGGAGGAGGAGGAAGGGGAGGACGAAGAGCAGCAGCTGCTGGTGGGAAACAGGCTTGGTGGGCACAGGAAGTTCTAAGTAAACTCTCACTATTCCTCTCCAGCTTGCGTCTTCTGTGAACAGGGAGAGCCTGAAGCCCCTCCAACACCCTGGGGGCTAGTGGCAGCCCTGCTCTCCTGATCTGCTCCGCGCTCTGCTGGGAGAGGGAGAGGCGGCCCTGGAGGGAGGTCCAGGGGCCTAGGGCAGGGCTGTGGCTTGTAACTATGTCCAGCGTCATTGGCTTCAGTGAGAACTGGAAATACTTGCGAAGGACACATTCTTCACATTCTTGGTGGAGGAAATGATTTCATCAGCTCAGAAAGAGAAATAAACAGTTGAAGACCATAAAAGGTCAGCAGGAAAAAAACAAATCCTCCTTGTGAGGGTCTCTCTCTCTCTCTATTGTTCAGGCAAGTTTGAACTCACTGTGTGGAATTTATGGAGACCCTCCTGCATCAGTCTCCTGAGTTCTGGGATTACAGGCCTGGCTTAATTTTTCTTTTATTATTAGTTTTAATTTTAAAATTGAAAAAAATTTTTTTTGAGTCAGGGTCTTGCACTGTAGTTCAGGCTGGCCCTGAACTCACTATGTAGCCCAGGCCAGCCTCAAACTCACAGCAGTCCTCCTGCCTCTGCCTCCTGAGTGCTAAACTTACAGGCGTGAGTCACCACACCCGGCATTGTTATAAGTGGTTACCAGTCATCCAACTCCAGACCTTGTGCTAGCCCGGTAGATGTCAGAACCACTGAGCTAAATCCTTAGCCCTTTAATTTTATTTTTTGACACAGATCCTTGCTATGTAGTTCAGACTGCCTTTGAATTCACTAGGTAGCCCAGGCTGCTCTCAATTTCCTGTCATCCTCCTGCCTCAGCCTCCCAACTAATTTTTATTATTAAAGAGATGGATTTTAACACCGATGATGAATTGCGTCTATGTACACAACTCTAGATGAGTTCCGCATACACCATCTGGAGAATAATCCGGAGAGCTTTTCATACACACGCCTGGCGGCACTCACCTTGCATTCATCCCAGCCACCCAGGAGGCTGAGGCAGGGAGACAGCTTGAGGCCTGTCCAAGAAACTTAATGAGACTCTGACTCCAAATCAAAAGAGGTCCCAGGCCACGATGTGAGTTCAGGTTCCCATTTCAGGCACAGATATGTAATCACGCGAAGAACAGTTAGGCTGAGTGTGGAAAGATCCTGGTAGGTTGGACGCCCAGTTTGCCTTGGCGACTTGCTGTACAACAGATGGAGAGCGGAGTATCCTAGAAGCTGGGAGATGTGAGGACGAACGGTAAGGTGCAGAGAGGGAGGGTCCCCCAGAGAGGGTGCTGTCTGGACAGACCCAGCCTGGGCCTGATTCTGTGGTGGGCCACACAGGAGGCCGGAACCAGTGACTTTGCTTATCATGGGAGCAAATGGGTGATTAGGAAACCTGTTAACTCAGAGGAAATACAGCTGCCTCCCACTGCCGATTAGCAGAAGCTTTCCACAAAGGAAGGACAGACAGAATCTCATTAGTCTGCCAGTCCCAGACACACATCAGAGGGTCCCCAGCCCGTGACCCAACTGCTGCCCACAGACTTTTCTAGGTCCAGCAATCAGGATATGGAAGAAGATAAGAGGAAAGGGAACAAGAAAAGAAAATGCAGCCAAAATTACGGGTGGAGTGACTGGCTGTGCTCTGTGCACATCCAGGTCAGCCAGTGGAAACCTGGGGCCAAGCACGGAGAGCTTAGTGCCCAGAGAGCGGACAGGGGCCTGAAGACTATCCCCAGCCACCACCCCTGGGCATGCACAGCTTGTCCAGCAGCTGATGTGCCTGATCCATCCTACTTTGACTCCTACTTTCTGAGTTTTTTTTTAAACAGGGTCTCGCTTTAAAGTTCAGGCTGGCCCTGAGCTCACTCTGTAGTCCAGGCTAGCTTCAATCTCACAGCAAGCCTCCTGCCTCTGCCTCGAGTGCTGGGATTTACAAGCTTGAGCCATCATGCCTGGCACTTTGGTGTGTGGTACTGATTGTTGATGGGTGTGAGTCACCATGCCCGGCATTGTATGTGGTTACCAGGATCGAACACCAGAACTCACACTTGCAAGGCAGGCGCCGGAACCACTGAGCTAAATCCCAGGGCCAAACCATGAGTTTTTGATTATCCCATGGAGTCTGTTCCCTAGCTAGGGATTACGCTTGTGTCTAGACGTTCCCTCAATGTCTCATGCAATCAAAGGTGGCTGGACCTAGAGTATGTGATGTTGAAATTGATTCAGGGTGCCATGCTAGGGTTAAAGGCACTAGGATTAAAGGTGTGAGTGCTGCCCGCCCTAAACGGCCTAGAAAAGATCTAAGACATAGAAGGTGGGTGAGCTTTCTCCACCAGCGGAAGGTCTTGATAGACTGTCAGGCAGGGTGGTGTGCACCTGTAACCCCAGCGCCGAGGAGAGGCAGCACTGTTGTGAGCTCAGAGCCAGCCTGAATGGCACAGCCAGCATGGATGGGGCCCTGGGCTCCATCCCAGCCCCATGCAGGAAAACCAAAGAGGGGGAGTAAAAAAGCCACACGTGGTGGTGCGCACCTGTGATCCCAGCCGCTCCAGAGACGGGCAGGACCACCGGTCTGAGGCCAGCTGGAAGGAAGAAAAGCTAGACCCACGTCCTCTGCCAGCTCTGGACATGCCACCCTCCACAGTTCATAGTGCAGGCTAACCTTAAGTCACTACGTAGCCAGGCTGCCCTGGACTTGTAGGATCTTCCTACCCCAGCCTCCCCAGACCTTGGTTTGACAGGTGTACCACCACACCCAGCGAAAGCATATTTTATAGCAGAGATCAGCATCTCCTGTGGTTGACTAGAGCTGCAGCTCACTGCCACCTCGCAGTGTCCCAAGAGTGATCAGGCCACTCGTCGCTGCTCAGAGAAAAGATCAAAATTCAAATTCAAAAGTACAGTTCCCATGCAACACAGACTGGTTTTGTCCCATCATAAAGTCAAGATAGCCTAATCAAACCACTGCCTGTAGGGACCGTCTGTGAGCTGCTGCCAAGACAGACCTACACACGTGGTCATCCTGTGTCCTCACTCCTGCAGGCCCCAAAAGGCTGCTGTCCCCGTGGGGGGTGGGGGCGCCACAGGGCAGGGAGCAGGGAGCAGGGACAAGGGCACTGCAGGGCAAGAACGAGGCAGCAGAGTCCACAGGGCACCCCGCCTTCTCCGTCCCTGTCCCTCTGGGCACCAAAGAGAACAGGAGGCTGTTTAAAATAACTGCATCCTTTAATGGCAGTAATACAATTATTGGATTAAGAGACACAGGAGAAAAGGCCAGAGAGGCTTCTGGAAGACAGATACGGAGTACAAAAGGGGGCAGGGCAGTCATGCGACAATCATTGTAAAAATACAGTACATTATATACATATTTGCACCATCAACTTTCATCTCTGAAAGAGTATTTACACTTTTGTTACAATCCTGGTTAGAGAACAATTTTTCTTTAAAAGCTCGGCCTGATGGCAAAGGGAATTCTGGATGAATTCATAGTCCCATGAGGTTCTAACGCTGAATATTCCGAGAGGAGCATTTCAGCTTCTATTTCATCCACAGATTTGTTTTAAAAAAGCATTTACTTTTTCTTTACAAAAGAAAGTTTTCAGAGGAGGGGGAAGAAAAAGCCAAACCCCAAACACTGCCACACCTCGTGTCCTGCTCATCTCACACCCCGGGGCCCTCGGGGTTCAGTCTCACTGATGATGCTTCGGGACGTGACATGAAAAGCGGACGGGCCGGCTGACCACGCCTGCTGAGCCGCCCCGGGCCCAGGCTTCCACCTCGGCTTCTGGGCCCAAACTAGTGAGTTGTTTCTCTGGGCTGCAGGTGGCCCGGGAGCCCTGTGGAGCTGTGGGACAGGACAGAAGGGGACCCTCCAGCTGGGTGACGGGGCTCTCAGTGGGCAGCACAGGCAGTGGGGACTGAGGGAAAGGCAGGAGAGGGATCCCCAGGTAGCCAGGCTCCCCTGGGGCCCTGTGACAGGTCATCCCTCGGTGGGGTGGGAGTCAGGGCAGAGGCCACTGTGGGCGTCTGTGCTCCCCCCTGGCTCAGCTGAACCTCCGGTCCTCTCTGTCCCCAGTGCGGTCTTCTCTGTCCCCTCTCCATGACCCAGCCAGTCTCCTGCCCTACCTCTTCTGAGAAGTGCACACATCCCCTAAACCTTGACACCTGTCAGCCAGGGAGAGGAAAACCACACACCAGTGCTGTGTGCCCAACAGTGCGGCTTAAAGAGCAAAAAGCAGAGCGCAAACACTATGCCAAGGGGCCACCCGGGGCTCCCAACTGGGAGCCTGTGAAATGGCCAGCACGGATCCTTGAGCTGTCGCCAGGGCGGGAGCCGGCAGTGCTGTGGCTTCTGAGGGCCAGGCTACACCCGGCGTGCGGGGCAGGACGGGTAATACTGACAGAAAAGGCGCTCCTAGGTCCAGGGAACTCTTCAGGGACACCTTCACCTCCAGGTTCCTGTGCAGGCTGGAGGGCGCTGGTTCAGGGCGGAACTGGGGTTGGGGAGGTGGAGAGGCTCAAGTGGTAATTCAGAGACAAGAGTGGGCCCAGGGAACGGCCACAGGGTGCCACTGAGGACTCTCGACCACCTCCTTTGATACTTTTAATTTGCTGCTCCTCAAGCACTGAGAGCCAGGGCTTCCTCACAGGCCCTCCCTGCCCAGCAGTGTGGGCACGTGACCTTCACTGCCTTTTCAGGCACTCACTGTTTCCTGTCTGGAGAGGAGCCCCAAGCTTTGCCCAGAAGCCCTCCCCGCTCGCATCCGGGAAGCCTGGGCTCTGGAGCACCCATCGTGGCTCAGGCCTGACGCTCCGGAGAGCCTGGGAGGTCTGCAGCAGACCAGACCCGCCCGAGATGGTTATGTACAATTTATGTTTCAAAAGAAATACTATTTTGGGGGAGAAAACCCAAAAACAAGAAAAAAAAAAAAAAAAACATCTGGCCCCTTTTCCCTCCCCCCAATTTCAAATTGACTGCTGCTCTTAAGCATCACCCTGGTGGAGGGGTGGCTCTGGCTAACACTATTGGCAGAAAGGGGAGGCGGTGGGGTCGAAGCCTTTAAAAACATCTTTCAGGGACCCTGCGTCCTGTTCTCCCTCGTGGGCTGGGCTGTTGCCAGCAAACGGACTTCCTGAGCCAGTCTTGGGCGCGGGCTTCGCAGTCCCGAAAAGCGCGGGAACAGGCAGGTTGTGCACCCCCGGCTGGGGTGGGGTGCCCTCTGCGGGCGCAGTGGCCGTGGCAGCAGTGGAGGCTGCAGCGGCCTTGGGCCGGGGCCGGTTGTAGCTGTTGTATCTGTCCGAGGCTGTGCCCCCATCAGCACCAGCTTTCCCTGCTTCCGGCTGCTCCAATGCGGACTTGCGGACGAACGGGGGCTCCTTGGTCTTGGAGGCTGCACTCTTGCCATTGCCCTCTGGGCCCTTGGGCTGGGAACCTGTGTCAGCAGCCATCTCCCCGGTTTTGCCACCTGCGTTGGGAGTCCTTGGGTCGTACAGGCTAATGCCACTCAGCACACTGCTCTGCCCACTACCACTGCCCTGGCCCAGCCCACCGGCCGCCAGGACGCGGGGGTCATAGGGAGCAGTGGCTGGTGGGGAGGACCCTCCGCTGGGGCTGGAGGCTGGAGAGGGCCCTTCAGGAGGGCTGGGCTTGGCAGCGCGTGAGGAGGCCACTGAGTCTGCTGGTTTCTGCAGTCGAGGGTCGGTAGGGGCCTTCCGTACCCTGGGGTCACTGGGCTTGTCGCTTGGGCCAGGGGCTGCAGAGGGGCCAGTAACATTAACAGTCTTGAGGATTCGAGACAGGAGCTCAAAGTCAGGGAGGTTAGAACCAGAAGTACTGGGGTCTGTGGAGGTGCCTGTGCGCTGGCGGCCACTGGGGGGCCCTGCGGGACTGGAACGGTGCAGCCTAGGGTCCAAGGCAGGCATGGACTGCAGGGCAGCAGGTATGGGGGGCACCACGTCCTGCTTGGGGACGGGCAGAGGGATCAGATCCTCAGGGTTCCAGAGTACGGTGCGGGCAAAGCTGGGCTTGCTCAGGGTCACGTCCTTCTTGATGTGGCTGAACTGCTGCAGCTGTGACCTTGGGTCCCGCAGTGGGTGCCCGGGCAGGGGGTCCAGAGGAATGTTCACAGCTTTCTCCCGCAGGGCCCGCTCCCCCTCCTCTTCTTCTTGAGCGGGAGGCCCGGAGCCCTTGGAGCTGCTGGGGCCAGCGGGGCTGGAATGGAGGCTACCCTCAGGCTTTGAAGTGGGCATCGAACGAGCCAGCCGGGGGTCAGAGGGCCCAGTGTCTCCTGTGCCAGACCCACTGGCAGCCTCGGCATGGCGTGAGAGTCTGGGGTCCCGGCTGAGGCGGGGGTCAGCCAGTCGGCCTCCAGTAGCATGCACCTTCTGGAGACGAGGGTCCCCCAGCCCACTGCTGCTCAGCTCCCCAGCCGGAGCTGGGGGGCGGCTAGATGTCTGCTGCCTCAGCGTCTTGAGGATGGAAGTGACACTGCTCCCACCTTCGTCCTCGTCACTTGAGTACCAGTTGCCAGTATCACCTGAGAAAGAGCAGAGGGGCAGGGAGTGGTGAGCGCTCGCCACTCGCCACCAGCCCTCGAAATCCTCGGGCAGCCTGTGAGCCCAAAGGCTGCTCTGGTCTTGGTACACAGGACCTCAGGGTCCTGCTCCCAAGCTGCCTCTGTGGGGGATGGGAAGAGATCCAGGAGGCCTGGGCACTCAGCACAGGGCCTGGCGGGCTGAGCTGCCAGCTGTGCTGCTTTCCAACGTGCTGGCTCTGGTGGTCTGTCATACTAAACAACTCAGCGATCCCCCCAGGAAGTCATGTCATTGATGTGCCAACAGATAAGAGCAGGAGAGCACTGGGAAGCCACACCCAAGCAGCATGCACCCACTACCCTCTGGCTTGGAGGTTCTGGTGGCCGGCGCTGATCCTCAGTGACACAGACCCCTTATAATGTTCAGCGCCCCCAGGAAGAACAGGAGCTCAAAGACTACCAGCACTGGAGCCAGTGAAACCTTGGCAGTGAAGCCTGAGCCACACATTGCCCACCCACCCCCCACCGGCTCCCAGGTTCCTGCCAGTACACCTTGGGTGCTGCCATCAGGTCCTGGGTACTACTTCCACACTTGATGTGGGTGCCACCAGGCCGACTCCCTGGCCCCATGACTACTGACTTCAGGGACTGTCCCCCCACCTCCCTGCTCCTGCAGAGCACACTTCAGCGAGAGGCAAGCGAGGCCCCAAAGCACCTGTGGGAGGTGTGGACAACCCATCCTGCCGGGCCCTGCCTCCGCTAGCCACCACCCTCCTCCACGGGACCAGCTGTCTCTTGAGTCCTAAGACATAAAAGGACAGCCCTGGCCTCTAGTTTTCTCAAGAACATACAGCAGCCCGGCCTGATCGAGTGTCCCTGAACACGGCCTCCCTAGGTGCAGGCTCCTTCCCGACAGCAAGCCTGACCTACAGTCCCCACCTAGCCCCGCACAGCACCCAGGGCCACAACCGGCCCTGGGACAGACACATGCCTTCCTCATTCTCCCGGTCCTGCTTGCTGCTCTCGGCCAGCCTCCTCGCTCTCTCCTCCTCCTCCTGCTGCTTCTGCTGGATCCTCAGGTACAGGGCCCTCTGGGTGGAGGGCAGGAAGTCGGGGACACCTGCGCCTGGTTTCGGCCGGCCTGGGGGCCCTCCCTCAGAGAAGCTGTCTGGCTCCAGCGGGTGCTCAGGGAAGAGGGGCTCCCCAGGCTGCCCCGGCAGCTCTTCATAGTGCCCGTAGTCCTCTGTGACAGGGAAGAACCAAGGGTTCGAGTTGGGAAGGGCCTCAGGGCGCCAACTCCACCCCTTTCCTGGAGAAGCCAGCTCCAGCTGAGTGTGGACGTCCAGCCGTCCATGACAGCCCTCCCATGACTGGTGCCCACAGACAGCCCAGGGACAGAGCGGCCCAACTACGAGGAGGCTAGCTGGGTGATACAGGCCAGACCTCACAGATGGAAACAGGACGGACCCTGGCCATGTGTCAAGATGTGAGAAGGTTCTGAGAGGGTGACAGAAGGCAGTCCTAAGCACAGGAGCGGGGAGACCTCAGGGGAGCTTTTCGCTTCCCACCTGCTTCTAAGCTGACTCGTCCGTGACGAGCAGTAGTTTGGTTTCATGGTTCTCAAGAGGACCACAGAATCATGTGGTGAGCTCACAGTCATGAGTTAAATCATGCTCCCCCAAAACACAAAACCAACCAGGAAAGGAGAACAAAAACTCACAGCAACCCAGGGGCCAGGGGCGATTCCTCCTGTCCCTTCTGCATGGGTCCTGAACTCTGCCCCCAGCACTGCTCCGCCCAGGAGCTAAGGCCCCCAAACACTCCCCAGAGCCACTCACAGCACCCACTCGGACTGAGCATGTGCACAGCACTGGGCGTGGAGGAGTGTGAGTACAGAAGACAGAGTCATCCAGTCAGGGCTGTCCCTTTCATATGTGCTCTATGGCCACTTCTACCCTTTTTGGGCAACTGAACACTGGAAATGTAGCTAGTATTACAAAGAAATTAATAGGACTAAAAACTGCACAATTGGCAAATATTTCACATTCAAAAGTATGAAACAGAAAGTGAGAGATTGCTGGCTGGGAGCTATGTGCACTTGGCTGTGTGAACACAAACGGTAGAGGGGAACCTGTTCTGTGTCACACAAGGGACCAGCACTCTCGGTGATAGATCGCCGAGGCTCCACCTTCACAGAGCTCACCCCAGGCATGAGCCAGCTTCTCTATCTCTCTTTTTTTCCGAGAGGTCTTGCTATACAGCTCAGGCTGGCCTCAAACTCAGCAATCTTCCTTCCTGACTCAGCCCCCCCAGTGCTGGGATTCCAGGCCCGCACCACCAAGCAAATTACTATAGAGCAGTGACAGTAGAGCTCTTCATGATACCAGACTGTTGCCATAATGTGCCTTAGGCTCACCATGGCTGCCCTAGAGAGTGCCAGTTCCTGCTAAAGGCCGAATGGACTCTTGACCTCCTTCCAGGCAGAGTTATTTCCACACTTGCCTAAACACACTGATGCCGAACTATCAGTGCCCCATCCCTACCCAACTCTGTCTGCTCAGCATCCATACACTAAAGCCTCTCACGCTGCATCTCCACCCTGGAAGGCTCCCTGGTGCCCCCACCAGTCCTGCAGATTCCCCACAGGGCCAAAGCAAAAGGATTGCTCCCAGGCCACCCAGTACAGAGCCCTGGGCTGTCAGGTGACTGCCCACACCCACCTTGCGCCGTCTTGTCCAGCACATTCGGATCCTGTCCATGAAGCCTGGCCCTGCTACACTGCTCACCTGTACCGTGGACCACTCTACAGCAGCCCAGACATGCCACCAGTTCCCCCCCATGACCGTTATCTGCTCCCACAGCTCCTCATGGCCACAGTCCCCTGGCAGGACTGTCCTGTCCTTGGTGGGCTGGGCCCTCTGATAAGCTGCTGCTGGGACACAAAGCTTTGCTCCGCAGCCTGCTCAGTAGCTACCCAGCCCTATCTCACTTCCCAGAGAGGCACACCTTTGCCTACTGTCCCCGCCAGGGCCCCTTATCTCCAGATGTCCCTCCTCAAATTACTCTTTTTTTTTTTTTTTTTTAGGTTTTTGGAGACAGGGTCTCGCTTTGTGGTTCAGGCTGGCCCTGAGCTCAGCCTCAAACTCACATCACAATCCTCCTGCCTCTGCCTCCTGAGTGCTGGGATTATAGGCGTGAGCCACAACGCCTGGCACTGTGGTATGTGATACTGGTTGCTGCTGCGTGTGGCTCTCCACACCCAGTATTGTTACATGGTTACCGGGGAATCGAACCTGGGTCCTTGCGCTTGCGAGACAGGCGCCGGAACCACTGAGCTAACTCCCCGGCCCCTCCTCAAATTACTCTTGAGTCTTTACTTTTTGTTAAAAACTGCTGAACATTTATTCTTGCAGATGAACTAGGGGGTCATTTTTAAGTTTCCTTTTTCAGGGAGGTGGGGACAGGGTCTTGCTATATAGTTCAGATTCTCCCTGAAGTCATTATGTAGCCAACTTCGTGCCTCAGCTTCTCAAGTCCTGGGACTACAGGTATGCCACCATGCCCAGCCTACTGTGGCTTCTAACAATTGTCAGTGTTGAAACTTTGTTATCAGCTTCTCTCCATGCATCACAGCTGAGGCCAGGCCTAGTCGCCCACCTGAGCCCTGTGGGCTATAAGCGCATCTCCTCCCGCTGGAGGGCGCCACTGCTGTGCATGGTAATCCAGCCCTGGAGACTTTGGCACTGGGGATTTTGCCAACAAAAAAAGAAAGGAACATGGCTGGTCACAGGGACAAGACAAGCAGAGTCACAGGTTGACAACAGGAGCTCCAGGCCTAGAACTGTCTTCAAAGAGGAACTTCAGGGCCAGGGATTTAGTTCAGAGGTGCCACACTTCCCTCACAAGCACAAGGTCCTGAGTTCAATCCCCAGTACAGGGGGAAAATAAAAACGAGGAGCATCAGCTAAGGTACTTATATCTGACAGGGTCATGTCCCTGATTCTAGCACTCTAAATTCCTTAAAGCCAAATAAAACGTCAGACATGGCAAACATGACTATTAGTCCCAGATATTTAGAAGGCTGAAGCAAAAGGACTGCAAATTTGAAGCCAGCCTGGGCAACTTATTGAAAGCTCATCTCAAAATAAATAAATAAAAATAAAATATGGGGGGGCAAAAAAAAGGGCTGGAGTGCAGCTCTGTAGAGCACTTGCCTAGCATATGTGAGGCCCTCTGTTCCAACCCCAGCACTGCAAAGCAACAAGTTAAATAGGGCCGGGGATTTAGCTCAGCGGTTCTAGCGTCTGCCTGACAAGCACAAGGTCCTAAATTCAATTCTCAGTAACCACACATCACATTGCCAGAAGTGGTGGCTTACACCTGTAATCCCAGCACTTGGGAGGCAGGGGCAGGAAGACTGCTGTGAAATCAAGGATAGCCTGGGTTAGAGTGAGTTCAGGGTCAGTCTGAACTACAAAGTAAGACCCTGTCTCCCAAAACAAAACAAAACAAAAAAAACCCCAAACAAGAAAAATAAACAAACCATAATGTCAATAATATAAAACTCCTTTTGATCTCAACAAATAATGAGCTTGATATCACAAGAAACACTCAACCATTAAGTGGGACAAAGATGGGAACTGGTGTCCCACCTTCCGAGAGATGTGGACCAAGGAATAAAAAATCGCATCTCCAGCTCCTCCTGCCCCCTAACCAGGACTTGGGACACCCTGCAGTGGCCCTGCGCACCTGCATCCCCGACGAGGCCTGGCTCCATCTCCACGCCTTCCTGCTGCTGGTAGAAGTTTTCATAGAAGTTCTGGGCTGGTGGGATGGGGGGCATCATTCCAGAATGTGGGGAGTCTCCAGGGCCATAGGGCATCATAGGGGGGCCGCCGGGACCCACAGGGGGGCCAGGGTTCATGCCAGGGCCCATCGGCATATCGGGGTGCATGTCAGGATGCATATCAGGGTGCATGTCTGGGTGCATGTCCGGATGCATGTCGGGGTGCATGGGGCCCCCCATTGGCCCTGGGGGTCCCATGTTGGGCCCAGGACCCATTGGCCCTGGGGGTCCACCAGGTCCAGGGAACCTAGAGGAGGAAATGGTGCCAGTGAAAGCTGCTGCTGAGGAGGAGTGGCAGCACCCACCCCCAGGGGATGTGGAGAACTCCAACCAGTGAAGGGCTTGGAGCTCACAGCCATGGTCCCAAACAGGAACTCCAATAGCTTCGGAGGCAGGACCCCACTGGGCCTGGGTCTGGCCCACAGGGCTGGAGCACTCACCTCACTCCCAGCTTCTCAGCCAGCTGTCCAGTGGGCCGCACAACGATCTCAAACAGGGAGGGGATCTTCTTGTTGTACATGTCCTGCTGCTGCTGCAGCTGCTGTGGGGACAGCGGCTCGTGCACTGGCATGGGCATCTGAGGGGGCCCAGCAGGAGGGGGTGGGGGCGGGGGCGGGGGCGGAGGGCCACCCTGCATGGGCCTGCCATTGGGAGAGGTGGGGGCTTGCGGCCCAGGGGGCCGTGGTGGGGTGGGCAGGAGGCCCACACCAGGGGGCGGCTTGGGCAGAGGGTTGATGCCCTGCTTCTTCAGTTCCTCAACTTCCTTCTCATCTTCAGCACCTGCTTCTGCATCATCAGCCAACATCTGTGGATAAGAAAGGAGCAAAGCAGAGCTCAATATTCCATGGAAAATTCTAAAGTGAGCATGGTGAGGCTCTTCATACAACCAAAGACCATGAGTCTTTTGTGTGTGTGCAGTGTTAGATTAACTCAGGCCCTCATGCATCTAGGCAAGTGCTCTACCGCTAAACTACATCCCAGCCCTACAAATCCTTTTTGTTACAAAAATCCTCAGCACTGAAGCTGAGGCAAGTTTGAAGCCAGCATGGTCTGCCTCAGGCACTGTCTCAAAAACTGCTGGCTTGGGCCAGGGATTTAGCCCAGTGGTTCAGGCGTCTGCCGGTCAAGCGCAAGATCCGGAGTTTGATCTCCAGTAACCACATACCACGGTGCTAGGCATGGTGGCTCATGCCTGTAATCCCAGCACTTGGGAGGCAGAGGCAGGAGGATTGCTGTGAGTTCCAGGCTAGCCTGGCCTACAACAGTGAGTTCAGGGCCAGCCTGAATTACAAGCGAGACCTTGTCTCAAAACAAACAGTAACAACAACAAAAAAAACCTGCTAGCCATCATGGTGTATGCCTATAGTCCCAGGGCAGGCTCAGGCAGAAGGATCAACCCAAGGTAGAGGCCAGTCTGGTCTTCACAGTCAGTTCAGTTCTAACCTGAACTGCATAGAGATATGTCTCCCCCAAAAAAGACAAAAACCAAACAAAATTCCTCATCATATGCACTCTGGCTTTCTGGGACCAGCAGGCAAGAGGAGCCATTCCTATCCTGTGTCAAAATACCCATCACATCACGTGTGGTACTTTAACTATTTTACAGAGAACAGCTCAGGGCATTTAACACACTTACAGTGTTGGGCAGCCACCACCACCTTGTCTAGCTATACAGCATTTCAACATCCCCAAGGAGATCTGTTCGTGAGACAATCACTCTCTGGCCTTCCTCCTCCTCAGTCCCGGCAACCAGCCACCTACTCTCTCTACAGATGGTCTACTCAGGACACCTTTAAGCAGAACGCACTAAGTACCTTTTATGACAGGTTTCTTTCACTTAGCAAGCCTCATCACACTGTACCATCTGTCAGTCTGTCCTTCCTTCCTTTTTTGTTGCACCGCTGGAGCTAGAGCCCAGGGCCTCATGGATGCTGGATAAGCACTGGCCCTCAACTTATGCCCCAGTCTCATTTCTTTTCTGGTAGATGCATCTAACTGAATGAAGTCCTCCCATTTCACCTGCACTAAAACCCCACCTGCTAACCATGACTCCGCACGAGAGCATGGCTGAGGAGTTCCCAGAAGCTCCATCTCCTTCTTGGTCTGAGCACCCAGCCCTGTCTTGGGTGTAAGTATGGCCAAGAGCTCAGCCCAGACTGCACCTCAGGCTTTTCCCATCTTCTCCGTTCTTGGGTGGTTTCTGGTCCACTTGTTGGAGTCTCAAATATCAATGCAGAATGCTAGTGCCTGTCTTCCAAGTTTCCTACACTGGTACTGTGAGGTGCCTGAAAGTGGTCCTACACTTCAGGCCAGGTACTTGGCTGATCCTTTATTGATTCCTGGCTTGCCCATCCTGTCCACCCTAGGAGGGCAGGAAATGTGACCTTTCCTGCTGCACTCCCCGTTGCCAGCACAGACCTGACACAGGGGAGATGCCCAATGAGATACCAGAAAACATGTCATGTTGTACTGGGACACAACATCTCAGCAACTGGGACCCTGTGCAGAAAGGAACACTGCGGGCTTGACTGTCCTCTACACAGCCTGTGGTCCTGATCCCAGCCTCCCCTCCCTCGAATCCTCAGCATAGCACAAAACAAAATTCAAGGTCACAAACATGGCCATACCACTGCCCTGCTAACTCCTTTCAACACAGCCTGGGTACTTTCAAGTCAAAGGTGAAAATTAGTAAGGTTAGACCTCATCAAACAGGAAAACATTTCACCTTGGAGCCGTTTTTTTTCCCTTACAGATGTGGTCTTGCTATGTAGTTTAGACCAGCCTTGGACTCTTGGATCTTCTTGCCCTCAGCCTACCGAGTGCTGGGATTATAGGAGTGTGCCACCAAGCCTGGCACCCTGGATTTTTCTATCCTCTTTCCAACAGCCCCTCTGTGGCCTGTTCCCCTCCACCTCAATGCCCATTCTCTCACTGCATCACCCCCCAGAACACCTGGTACTGCTCTCATGTCCAGAGTTTTCCTGGCACCATGTGGGCTCCCCTGGGGCTAAACAACGCGGGCTCCATAAAGGAAGTGCAAGGCGTCACGTACACAGCGTGCCCCTCCGGGCCACAGTGATTAAAGGAAAACAGAGAGACAGAGACTGCCCCCTATAAGGCTGGTTTGGGGCGGCTGAGAACAAGGAAGTGGAGCTGTATATAAGTGCTGAGAGTGCTGGCAATAAAGGCTTCTCCACCATTTCGTCTCCACGTGATGACTCCCGCCCATGGTTCGATGCCAGATGAGAGGTCCTCGGAACAGGACATGATAGCACCAGCCATCAGAGGCCTCCTCACACTCTCATGCTAGGTAGGTTTGCTCCTCTGAGGCCACAGAGCATGTGCTGCACTTCTTTTTACCTCTGAACAGATGTGAAACCAGCCTTCTCCAGCACACTGGGGGGGAGGGGGTGCGGGGGGTGACACCTGAGACAGTCCCTGAGCAGTTAAGCATCGCAGTCACACTAGAGGTGCTCCATTAGGGATCCCCAATGCCTGAAGCCAGCCTCTTCCCTCTGGGGGACTGTCTGCACTCTGTACAAAAGTGTCTCAGTGTGGTTGCATTTTTGCTGCCTAAGTGTGTTGGGCAGAGCAAGAACAGCTTCCCCTTCCCAGATCTCGGCCACACACGAGGCCTCCCACCGGCACAGCCCACGAGACAGTGGGGGAGATGCCGCCCAAGACACAGATGGGCTCTGTGCTGACTGTATTTGAGCCAAGTGCATGTAAAATACTCAAACTGCCAATCATCCCTTCCAGCACACCGGTCCTTTGAGCTCAGATGTTGTGGCAGGGCACATCGGTCCCCAGGCACTTCCTACCCTCCCCACTGCAGGGCCAGCATCCCGGGCACATCTTATGGGACACAGCCAAAAGCACCGCACTAAGTCCTGAGCCCTCTCCCTAGGACCAATGTTCAGGGACTTGGTCAGTTTCCTAAAGCTGCAGTCAGCTTCTCAACCCTAACTAAGGTCACACTGGCACAGATGCAGGAGATATGGACCCAACTTTGCCGCCTACGTGAGCTCAAGGCAGTTAGTTGTCCACAAACTCTTACACTTTTGTCCCTAAGTATAAACAACACAAATGTCCTGCAGCTAATTCTTGGCTAACACACTCAGTCATTCACACAGTGGAGAACAACTCAGCAACCAATAGCAACGAATCTGAACAACCAGGTGAACCTCGAATGCATTCTGCCCAGTCTTGAGACGCCACGCACACCCCACACACAGAGGCTATTCACCAGGCACTTCCACTTATATGACGTTCTTTTCCTGTATCTATGTGTGGTGTATCTATTCCTGTGTGGTGGTGGCAATGACACTACATGCTGATCGAAACCACAGAACTTCAGATTATACAAGAGAATTTCCTGGAACTCAACTATACCTTAAAAACCTGACCACAGAAAAATTACTGTCAGGCATGGTGGCACACGCCTGTAATCCCAGTACTCAGGAGGCTGAGGTGGGAGGACCACCACGAGTTTGAAGCTGGCCTGGGCTACACAGTGAGTTCAAGGCCAGCCTGATTACATGGAGGGACTTTGTTTCAAAAAAAAAAAGGAAAAAAATCAGGGCTAGGTGATTTAGCTCAGTGGCTCCAGCACTTGCCTAGCAAGTGCAAAGTCCCAAATTCGATTCCCAGCACCACATACCACAATGCTGGGCGTGGTGGCACACACACCTGTAATCTCAGCACTCGGGAGGCAGAGGCAGGAGGATTGCTGTGAGTTTGAGCCTATCCTGGGCTATGTAGTGAGTTCAGGGCCAGCCTGAACTACAAAGCAAGATCTTGTCTCAAATAAAAGGAAAACATCAGTTATTTTTGTTATTTACTGACTGAAAAAATGGTATTCCAGAATGTAGTATCCACAAATAAAGATAAGCTTGAGACATTTCTAACTAAATGGATACACCCTGTGATCATATTCTTAAGTGAAATAATTTGGACATGCATGTTTAAATACATCATTGTTGAGAAACCAAAAGTGTCAATAAGGACCAAAATGTGTAATAGATATTGGGAAATGGGAAGAAAATGTTCAAATGGAAAGGAGAATAAGGGAGGAGAGAGGAAGAAAGGGAGGATGGACAAGAGAATAGAATACAAAAACAGAAACAAAGCTTCTATGAAAAAGAAGGGGGAGAAAGGTTCAAGGGAGGGGAAGGGAATGACGAAAAAGTAGTAATAAGATATATCATGCATAGATACAAATTACCTGTGACAAATGTGATCATTACACAGACCTAAAATATACAAAAAATGATAGGGCAGGGGATGGCCAATTGTCAAGTGTGGGCCAACTCAAACTCCTACCTGTTTTTTGAAGACAAAGTTTTATTGAAAATATAAATAAATAAAATGGCATTCTGAATTAAATAAAAAATTGACAGTGTGGGCAACTAACTTTCCAGTCCCTTTTCTGTCTCTCTTAGACAAAAGCTCTTTTTCTCTCAACAAATGTTTTTATTCTTCAAAAATGAAATAAGAAACTGGAGGGAGGAAAGGCTAAGGTAGTATGTGCCTCTAATCCCAACTTTTGGGAGGTTGAGACAGGAAGACTGCGGTGAGTTCAAGGTCAGCCTAGACTACAAAGACTCTGTCTCAAAACAAGAACAAAATAATAATATAAAATTTTAAAAATGAAAAGTAAAAATGTGGTACTAAAAATATTAAAATGAACTGTGCGGCTGTTATTCCCATAGAAGCAAAACTCTAAACTTCCAGCAGAGGGCAACATTCAGTTAGCGATCACTACACCCTCCAGATGAAAGGGGCCACCATTACTTGTCCCACTATGTCCTACAGGGAGAATAACTGGACTCTAGGTATGTACTAATTACACAACTCTAGGGTGATACTCCCAAAGAAACGGCAAGAGTGAGCTCCTTCCCTACGTACACCTTGGCAAGAGTGGAGGTCCTCAAACTTTTGCTTCCCCAGGGCTCCTCCCCGTGTTCTGACACCCAACAAGATAGTGCTGATGGACACATGCTTGAAGGCGGCTTATGCACTGATGGTCTATCCTTGTCTCAAAAACTAGCCAATCTCTTTCAACCTCTGAACAAGAAGGGGAGCATCACACAGAAGCTGTCTGCCCCTCCCCTATTTATTCAGCAAAGCGAGGACAACAGCAACGGCAAGGCCGGGGAAGGCAGGCTTCCTGGCTCCTGTGAGCGTGCTCCACACCCTACCTTGTCCAGCAGCTCTCGTGTCTCCTCGGTCAGAGGGTCGTGGGAGAACATGCAGTCATCCCCATTGATGCAGTTCCCGGTCGTGTGGTACAGCTTACAAGGAAAGTCACGTTCACCAGTTAAGGCAAACATCTCACCTCACGGTACCTACCTAGGCAGAACCCAAGCCCCTCTGTTTTGCAGAGTGAAGCCGAGCTGAGGTGACTTGCTCTGGTTCCCTCCTGGGCTGGCAGAAGAGCCGAGATGTAGCACGGCTCGCAAAACTCCTATTCCAGAACAGTTCCTGATCCACCAAGCCGGCCTTGCGGCTATGTCCTCAGGCCTTCAGTACAGTGGGATGTTAGACTTGCCCAAGGTTACAGCACCGGATGGAAACAACTCAGGCTGTGTAGGGGCAGCAGGGACCACATGCTGAGAACGCACAGCAAGCACACCCTGCCTACTCCTCTGCAGCGCAGAAACAGCAGCACAGCGCGGGGATGAGGGGACGTGAATTCAGGGGAAAACTGAAGGGACCAAGACCTCTGCTTCACTGCAGCTGCCGGCAGTGGCAAAGGATATCGTGCATGTAGGGACAGTGCTCAGCTCGGGCGCAAAACCCCGTGATGTAGAACTTGCACAGCTCTCGCTTCTTCGGCAGTTCGATGTCATGGCTAAAATTACAGTGGTCTCCCTGGGAGAGAAACACAGAAAGGGTAAGCGGTGCTGCCTCAGCCCTCGCACGGGCCCGGCTGCAAAGGGAAGCAGTGCCATCGCTGTTAGCGTGCAGAGGCGCCAAGAACAGAACTAGGGCCCCGGAAAGGGCAAGTCAGTTTCCTGACCGTGAGGCTTCTGCCCCGGCGGGGCCACCTCGAACCTGCCCATGTGCCTTGCGGGCCCTCCCCCTCCTTTCCTAACACCCTCGTCCTCCCTTCTGCCACTGCCTTGGTTACTTCTTTCCAACTCTCTTCTCTGTCTGCCTCTCTTCTCTCCCCTCTTGCTCACCATTTACTGTTTTATACTGTTTGCTGTGTGACAACCGGGGCTTGTCACCTACCTGCAATCCAGTCCCATACTCTTCTTCCTAACAGGACCCTCATTCTGTCTGGGGAATAATGTGCCTAGCTAAAATACCCTATTTCCTAGTCCCTTTACAGAACTAGGCAATGAAATGCAGACAAAAGCCCCCAAAGAGGAAAGTCCCTGAATAAAAAACCCCTTCACGGGCCGGGGAGTTAGCTCAGTGGTTCCGGTGCCTGTCTTGCAAGCGCAAGGGCC
>PVIR01010437.1:36927-50141 GCA_004026965.1 Petromus typicus | reverse complement strand
TCTGTGTTCATAGCAGCATTGTGCAAAATAGCCAAAAGAGGTAGCACACCAATCACAAGTAATTGAGTAGATAAAGAAAATATGGCATATATACACACATATAAACATATATACATATGTATGTATATATATATATATATATATATATATATGATAGATAAAATATTAGTATTGAATTTTTTTTTTTTTTTTTTTTTTTAGGTTTTTTGAGACAGGCTCTCACTTTGTAGTTCAGTCTGGCCCTGAGCTCAGCCTCAAACTCACATCACAGCAATCCTCCTGCCTCTGCCTCCCGGGTGCTGGGATGACAGGCGTGAGCCACCACGCCCAGCACTGTGGTATGTGGTACTGGTTGCTGCTGGGCGTGAGTCACCACACCCAGTATTGTATGTGGTTACCTGGGGATCAAACCCAGGCCCTTGCGCTTGCAAGGCAGGTGCTGGAACCACTGAGCTAAATCCCCGGCCCCCACAAAAAAAGAAATTTTGACATATGCCACAACATGGATAAATCTTGGAGGCACATTACAAAGTATAATAAGCCAGTTACAAAAGGAAAACGGCTGCATGACTCCACTTACCTGAGGTACTGGGATCGTCAAGGTCTTAGTGACTAGGTTTGTAACAGTTGCAAGTGACTAGGAACAGAAAAGATGGGAACTTACCCTTTAATATATACAGAGCTCCTGTTTTGCAAGGTGAAAAGAGTCCCTTGTGTGTGTGTGTTGGGGGGGCTGGTGGTAGCGCCACGGTATCAATGTACCTAAAAACCACTAAACTGTAGACTTAAAATAGTAAATTTCATGTTTTGTGTCTTTTACCACAATGACACAAAATAATTTTAGATCATACCTTGAGTAGATGAAATTAGTTATAGGCTGCAGAGAAGGTCCTTGTGATAAAGATAATTCTCACCTTCAAGTGAGGAAACAAAAGTTCAGAGGAACTGAGCTCCTTCCAGGAGGTCACACAGCTAAGCTGCAAAAGTGGGGTCTGAGACCAGGTCTGAGTTGGTTCTTAGCTCGCGTTCTGTATTCCCAGGCAGCTACCACGCAGGCACGCACACACGCGAGTCCGTCTACGTCATGGTTTATCAGACACATTATTGCTTAGATTATAATTAATTGCGTTAGGTACTATAAATACAAATGTCGAGGCTAACCACTTAATTAACACTGCGAAGTTAATCCTCATAATCACTGTGCAGGGCGAGGCGCGGAGAATTTCTCCTTGCCAAATGAGTCTGAGAGGAAGAACTGTCTCAACACAAACAGGTTTATGGGATGCCTCAGGAAGTGGGGAATTAGGCTGATTGCTTAGGCTTCGGGCTCGGCAATTACAGCTTGGCATTTTAGTAATGGCAATTTTAAACTGAAGTTCCAAAAAGGTTAATATCGGCCCACAGTCTGACGTTTTCGTCTCCTGCAGTTTTCACAAAACAATAAATTATTTTAAAGTGTATCTTGTAGAACCACTCTAAAATTTTTGAAGTACGTTTTCTTTTCCTTTCTGAAATGAGCTTAATATATGTTCATTGTGTAAAAAGGGCAGTTTGTTGGGTGTAGACAGAATCGAGTCCCCACGGTAAACAAAATTGCCTCAGCCTTGCTCCGGCATGCATTTTCTAAGTAGTGGGCACAGAGACAGGGTAATTGGCTACCTCCTGGCCCTAAGTATAGGTATGTTAAGTGTGGGCCTGAGGGGAGCCTCCATTTGGGGTTGTAGTTTATTATTAGGTGAGGAAATTACTGGACACCTCCAGCTGCCATTAATCAGCTCCAGAGTCAGACTGGAGCCAACTGAGAACCCTGTGGGTGGATTCTGCCCAGCGCTGTGGAAATACAAGAAGACAGAGACAAATGTTTTCCAGCCCAGCAGCGCTAAACTCTGCCCTTTCACAGTCCTTAACATGCGTGTTCAAATTGATTTAGTCCATTTACCCCTCAACCTAACCATCTATTTTCCTCGCCGACTGACAGCTTTATGTGTTGCTACCATGTTATTATGTGTTGCTGCTCGGCCGGTAGCTATAGTGTTTCAGAGACGTTTACTTCCAGACACAAAGAGTGAATGAAGAGGGGGGTGGAGAGGAAGGAAGGTGAGGTTGAATCACCTCAATTCCTTTTTTTATAGAGTTCAAAACATGCCCATCGTGGCACCGACTTTCTCCCTCTCGTTTTTTTCTTTCCCTCCCCTTTATTCATTTTATGTGTCAATGAATTCCATGAAAAAGCCTTGAATAAAATCTCCCACTTGAGAAACACATCTGTCAGGTGATGTCAACGCCTGGCTTCCTCCTCTTCCTGTTGGGTTGCGAGCGTGGCATTCCCTCATGGTCCTGGAATGCTGACACGGTCAAGTGGCGAAAGCCAAACACAGGTAGGGTCAAGCTGAAAAAGTCCAGGGGTTCTTCTGTCTTCAGTTTAGCTGCGGAGGAGCTGGGGAGAATCTGAGAGCAGTTTATAGTCTTTGCTGGTAGATAAACTAAGGAAAAGAGGAGGCAACAAAACAAGGCTCTGAACAGCCCCCCTCAGCTGCAGAGACTGCCGTCACGGCCGTCCAGGCATTCCAAGCATGGTCCAGTTGGAGACATTTGCCTTGGATATGCAGGGGTTTGGATCTGACCCTCAGCCCAGCATTTTTGGAACTGGATGAAAGTGACTTATCTAAACATGGAAGAATATTTCTGGCACTAAAGGCCAAAGACAAAAACTCAGAGTTAAAATAAATACTCAGGGAAGGGAAGGAAGCAGTAAGGTTAAAGGTTTGATCAGATATGAAGCGCTGAGCTCACTGACTTTGCATTCTCTGTTTCATTCTATCCTGTCTTCAACTATGCAACAGCCAACACAGAGACTTGCCTTCTCCTCTTCCTGTTCTGGTGTGAAAGGGTAGAAGACGATAAGCCTATTGATTTATACAGTAAAAGAAAAAAAAAAGAAAACACAAGCAAAATAAAATAAGGCAGTTTAAACTGCATAACCAGACATGAATATTTTATGCTATTTTTTCTTTGCTCAGGATTTAGGGATATGCGGTATGTGATTCTATTAAGTGGTCAGAATGATTATGCAGTGAGAGAAAAGGTTTGTAAAATAGTGCATTTAGAATTAATGGATGATCCTACAGTGAAATAGGATCTGGGAGGACACTGAATGAGACATATTATATGAGGTGTCGTTGAAAAACAGGGGAAGTATACCAAAAATTATTAGAGTCAAAGACATATTGCCCTTGATCCTCCTCAAAATATCTCCCTCACTTCCAACACACTTATCCCGTCATTCTCGTCACTTTCTGAAGCAGTTCTGGAGGTCATCTTTTGTGATTGTCTTCACCAGGACTGATCAAAACTACCCAACAGAGAGGCAGGGTTGTAAAAACATTAAAATGTTTCCTCATCTACCTTGTTCATCTGATCTGACACCATGTAACTTCCAATTCTTCCTCAGTCAAAATAAACACGACAGGAAATATTTTCAATTGATTCAGGACACTGAGGCAGCCAGGGCAGAGCAACTAAAAACACTCACAAAAGAAGACTTCCAGAATGACTCCAGAAAGTGACAAACTTTTGGGATAAGTGTGATTGAAGTGAGGGGTTCTTTTGTTTTGAAGGAGAATTAAAGTGTGTCTGTCACTGTAATGAATTTTTAAAATTTAAATATTTATTGGATATTTTGTCCACATCAAACACACACACACATCACACATACATTAAAGTTATAGCTCAAGGTTTAGCCATTGGCGTCTCTCCAGGCCTCTCTGGTCCTGGAGGCTGCTGGGAAAACCCTTGATTGTGCTGAGCACTTTGTGAGAAGTACAGTCCTGCATTCCCTGCAGTTCTCAGGATTTGCATGGCTGACTGTTTCTAACAAGAGGTCACCTCTGTGTCAGACTGAGTTCCTCTGAAGCAGGGCACCAGTTGTTCATGAAGCGTGGGTTCCTTCAGCCAGACATTCGGTCTCCATCTGATGGCTGTGGGGCAGCAGAGGAAGCCTCACTGCCTGCCTCTGGCTTTTCTTCATTTCAGTGTTTAAATATCACTGTCGCCTTGGCGCTGGGAGCTTTGACCCTGAGTGCCTTGCCAGGTCATGGCTCGCCAGATGAATTACTCCAACTGCTTTCTGTGACCACTGAATTTTCTTTTGTGAGACCCCATGGAAATGCCAGGTCAAAACTTGGTGTGAGGATCTAATAGGTGACCAGAGAATCTCTCCCTCTGACAATGAATTTAAAAGTTACTTACAAATCTCTTTTATAAAGAGGATAGAACTATATATCTGCAAACCACTCCAAGATTTAAAAATGTACTTTATTTTTTGAAATCTAATACAGATTTTTTAGCATTCTTGAGAAATGGGAGACAGTAGGATTGTTCCAAGTCTAAAACAGATATCCAGTAGTGCTCCCTTATCTGTGGTTTCGATTTCTGAGGTTTCAATTACTTCTAGTTAGCTCTGGTTTGAAAATGTGAAATGGCTTATAAATTGCCAAGTGTAGACCCTTCTGGGTGCTGAGATGAAATGCCCTGCTCTCCTGTTCCATCCAACTTGGGTGATGAATCCAACATGTCTACCAGGTACACTCGGTGGGCTCTTCCTGTTGGTCATGAGGTGCACTCAGGAGATAACAGTGCTTTCAATTAAGTAGCCCAATATCACAGTTCTTTAAGAGTAATCATGCTGTCACTTTTATTATAGTATATTGTGACAGTTATTCTATTATTGGTTATTATTTCCAATTAGTTATCATATTTAACTTATAAATTAAATTATTTCATAGTTGTGTGGGTATAGGAAACAAGGTAGCACATGTAAGTATTTGGCACTCTCTGCACCTGATTTCAGACATCTGCTGGGAATCTTGGAGTGTCCCCTCTGGATTACAGGGAACTACTGTGTGTCACTAGGCATCAGTGCTGTTTTCCAGGAACCACAGAAGAGAATATTTAAAACTCAGAATTTTCCATAAAATTGAAGCAAGTGTTTGCCACATTATGAGCTTAAATAATTAATATTTTGGAAGCCTTTGATCATATTTTATTTGTGGAAATCCTTATCAAATACAGTATATATATATATATATAAAAGCCAGATTATATATATATATATATATATATATATATATATATATATATGCCAGATCATTAAGAGCAATTCTCCTTAAATCATATAATCATAAGTTCTCAGAAGTTAGAGAAGAATCTAATAAAGAAATAATTCATGGTAAAATTTAATCTTACACTTTTTTTCATCTTCCTGGAAAGTTAGTAACCCAAAATGGCTCTCTGGGGGTAGAAACTAAACTGGAGAACAATCATCTAGGGAGGGAAAATGTGTAATTGGAGACAAAGACATTTTGTATATTGGCTTTCTGTGTTACATATCTCTTCAACTGTACACAAATCTCTCAGAGATTATTTTTATTTGAATGAAGGTCAATGTTAACATTTTAAAAATGCAAACTTTTATGTATACTGTCATAATTTTTTGGTGTGACTTTGTTTTGACATATTTCTTAGGAAGATTTAAATGTGTTCAAATGTTTGTGAAATGGTGGCTATTGGCCTTATACTATTAAAAAAGGACTTGAGTGTGATATGGGAGACAGAGTAATTGGAAAAGCAAATTAAATCTTAAAAACTAAAAATTATTATAGAAAAAAGTGCTTATCTTTTGGGTTTTCACTGACAGATAATATTCATTGGATGGGCCTATCTCTTACTTTTTGTGTTTGTTTGCTTGTTATCTAGCAATATTCTGCTATGTATAGAAAAAGGTCTCCATGTTCCACCAAATAAAGATGTTCCTGGACAGACTGCAGCTTCCTTGAATTTGAGAGTTAAGTGTTAGGGCCAATGTACCATGCTCTGAGGCTCTATAAGGGAAAGAATTTTTTGTTACAGAATGGTATAATACCAAGATGAGCCTGCATGCTAGTATCGTTGTTCACTGTAGGAATAGAAGACAAGGAAAAAGGGTAGAAGAACCCAAGAAGAAAGAATGTGCAATCACCTGGGCAGTGAATTCTTCTGAGTCGAATGTTTGTGAGTAAGTTTTATTTGGACAACTATAGGAAGAGGATTTAGAAGGCTTTTCCTACAGATATCCACTAAAGGTTACAGCAGACAAGATCCTGAAGGCTTTGTCATACTGTACAAATATGGATTCCTCTTCGCGGGTCCAGGAAACACCACTCAATTTAGAATATATGGGAAGGTAATTCTTTTTTATTTATTTTGTAATTGTAAATTGTCCTATTCTACAAACTTTAAAATGGAAACTATGAGGGCTGTCATCATTCATTTCATTTCATTCAGCTTGTTGGATTTTTATTTTTAGTAAGAGCATACCTCCCTTTTCTTGATATTTTCTATTGAGCTTTTAAAAATCTTGTCATAAATGTAGGGCAGTCTCTTCCTCAGCAGAGCTTCAGTCCTCTGGCAGTGTCACTGTATACTATCCTAGGGTTTCTGGAAGGACTGGTTAGAAAGAAGAGTCTTTTAAATTTTTTTCTGGAGGCTGAAATTTAAAATTTGAACTTTGTTGTCTGACCATAGGAAATCACACAATATCTGTTAATACTTGAAATAATCTTTTCTCTGTAAATAACGGCAAAAATGTATGTTATATATTCACATATAAAGCCTTACATATCAAATTTTATATGTATTTATTCTATATAAATGCATATGTAATTTGTATACAATTGATAAACATATATACACACACTTTCCATGTATAAATACACACAAGCACACACACACACACACACACACACACACATACACACACATGCACTTTTCTTTGGTATACAAATGAATAAGAAAAAAAGTCAGATTTTCCTTGTGCTTGAAAGTTATGCTACTTGGATTTAGTGACATCAAACAAATATTAAGGGACAACTATATACTAAGTGTTAACAACAAGAAAAAATGAGGCATATGGATTATTACCCTTAATGGATTTATAATATAATTTATGAATCTAGAAGGCATACAGGACATTTTATCACTTGACAAGATAAGCATTAAAAAATGCAGTGACAGCAGTATGTTCCATCTGGTATGCTACAGATGTATAACTGTTCTTGATAACACATAAGGGGGGTAGTAAGAGAAAATTTCATCTAGAAATGTGCATTTTTGTTTGTTATTTTTTGTATTATTACAAAATCTATATAAGAATATCTAAAAACTATACACTGATCCTCTAAATTTTTTTTTTCCAAATAACTATTACTTTTTTTCCTGGTGATTTTCAGATAGTTATTTGAAATAATTCATGTATTTGTCAAAAGGACAATTTCAGAGACTTTGAGAACCATTTAATAAATTATCTTGATGTTTAACTTTAATGTAATGACCATAACCTTCATGCTTTCAAAACAAATGAGCTTTGATTAAGTCCAGATTATACCAGTGAGAATTATCACGGTTTTTAATCTTATATTTTTGTTATCAAAATCATACTAGATTAGCTTGAAGGAAGTCTGACCCTTTTGAGGATAAATTGACTCAGTCATGTAATTTGTAATTTAGTTTTACAGCTGTATCATCTACTGTGTCCCCCAAGGCAAGTAGCTTGACTTGTAGGTTTGCAGCAAGAAAATCTTATTAGGTAAATTTGATTCATATCTCATAGCTATTTTATGCATACTAATTTACTAATACTAAAACTAATACCATATAGTGAAACTCATATTAACATAATGTGTGTATATTCATTTTTAATATAAAATCAAATTGTGTGTCTCATTTTAAACATTGCATTGCCCCCTTCTACAATTCACACCAACGACTTAAAGAATGACACAAAATCTTCACAGATTTCCCAACTTCATCCTAGTAATGATTCTTTTACTTAGAAAATCTCTGTTTTCTTTCTGGTTATAATTCCAATAAAAATGTTCCTTAACAGTTATTTAAAGTAAGTGTTGAATTTTTTATGAACAGGCTAAATGGCATGAGACTACGGAAGCCATGAATATGAGTACTCCATGTTTGTGTGTGTTGCTGAGAAATGAGCCCAGGGTTTTCACACTGAGTTACAAGCCTAGAGTTTTTCATTATATTTTATTTTGAGATAAGATCTGGCTTAGCTGCTAAAATGCTCAGATTGAGCTCGAACTTGTGATCCTTTTACTTCAATTTCCCAAAGTTCTGGGATTTACTGTTCATTGCCACAACATGCACAAAACCATCAAATGCAAGTAGTTTTCCTCTCATTCTCATTTGTAATTTGAGGGATGTAGAACTCATCCTAGCATGGATCCCACCCCCAATCATGTTTTTGGACTGTTTACACTTAGAAATGAAATATGTACCAAAGTCAAAGCATTAATGAGAATTTTGGAGGCCCTGAGGCCCCCAGAGTTTGGGGGATGATGGACTAGACAGCAGCGAAGCTGCTCAGAAGCTGGGAGGCCAGGCAGGTGTGCCGAAGGCCAGCTTGCCTAGATGTCATGAACCTGACATCTCTTAGCTAGGAGCAGCCCAGGGCATGTTAAGAAGAGAAAAACCCCTACAGAGAAATGGCTTTGCTAGGGAGAGTATCTGTTCTATGGTCATTGTCATAAAATTTCTTCATCAAGTTTCAGCTTCAGTTCTCAATGTTTTAGGAGGGAAGCAAAAGCCTGTTTCCAGATGTTTGAAAAATAATTGCTTTTGGCAGAATACTTAGGAAATAAAGGTTAATTTTGGTTGTGCTCACCACTGAGGAAGTTCAGAAGTTTCAGCTTAAATAGTGGACATGAAATCGATGCTGAAATTCAATTTCAGGTGAGTGTTATGTTCTTTGTAATTTCCTTTTTTACAGGACTGGTGACACAGAAATTACTGCTCAACAAGCGGTTTGCTTCAGTGACTCTGTTGAGCACAGCAGGCCGTCTGCTTGATAAATACTCTAGCTTCGTACTTCCACTCTGCAGCGATTATTCACAGCCTTTGGTGTGGTGAAATAAGGACTGGAGATCAACATGATATTAACCTTTACACTTTTATTCCACAAGAAACTTTACAATTGTTATCTGAGAGAGATAAAGCCGTGTAACTTCAATCCTAGGTATATTTTCACAATTTTATATATGGGCTTATCATTGTGTAATCATATTTGTGACTGTGAAGAAGTTAAGACTCATGAGTACATTCTAAATAATGAATGTATTAAACACTCATTATGCACTTAACTGTATCACAGGCAGAGAGCTCACCTGCAATTACTGAGTTCTGAACATGTTTTACATTCTATGGGATATAAACCTGATTTAAATAATTAATTTTCACAGTTTTCAGGCAGTTTAATTTTATGGATTCATTCATCTAGGACAATTAAAATATACATTGTCTTCTACAATATAATCAGTCATTTCAAGTAATTTCTAACTGAGGAGATTTGGTGTATCATTTGTTTCCTCTAATAGTTTGAGACTGAAGAAATGTACGTTAGATAGGACAGAAATATCCAAGGACCAGTCTGAGATGGAAGAGAATTACTACGCAGGCACTTAGGAAAGCCCAAGCTGGAAAATGAGCAACACAGCTGGAAAGGCTAATGAGCTGAATATTTAAAATTCTTGCAGTGGCTCAAAAGTCTGTCCCTGGATCCCAAAAGTGGCTCTTTTTGACAGAATCAACCCACTCATGAAACATCAGAACCACGGACACATCACACTGGTGCAGTAGGTTTGTTCGGATGGCAGGCTTCGCAAGGGTTCTCAGGGTTGTCTTTCACCACCCATCATTTGCTTCTCACAAAAGTGCTATTTCTTAGATTCTCTTTAAAAAGACAAGTTGCTAATTGACCGGCAAGGTAGCTGGCCGGGGTTAGGACTCTGTTATTGAATTCCTATGGTGGGAGTGAAAACAAAAACACTGATGGATCCCCATGTTATGCCTACAATTAACAGAGTAAACATCTTAATAGGCATAGAAGACACAAACAGATGTCCTAATTGCATGTCTGTGAGAAACTGATGTTTACTGGTTCCAACTCTGGCTTGGCCTTTGAGACCTCAGGAAGTTTCCCTCCCAGTGGGGATTTCAGAGATTTATTGATTTCAGGACAATGAATATTTTAGAAACTAGCAGAATCTTGAAGAGGTTAAATACATCCTTATAAAGGTTAGCATTAATTCAGGCTTGAAGGGCAGGCTCACTCTGCATTGACTAGGGCAGCCGTGGTCACACTGGCCGCGTTCCTGGCTAAGTGGGAGGAAAGACAGCCAGGGTAATGGAAGGGATTTCCTAACAGAGAATGTAGAAATAAAACGTTAGCACAGGATATCTCCCCCCACACCCATAAACAGAGCAAAAACGAGGTCAGTATAAATAACGGGCAAACTCCTAAAGATTCTTGGTTGAAAAGCCGGAGTCGTCTTGATCAAAGCAATAAAGAAATTTTTCAGGCTTCTTTTAGGGACACTGAAAGCCAAATGGAATTATAAGGCCCAGAAATTTGAAACTGACTTTAAATAATCAAGAAATGTTTAATTTTCAACTCACCTGCTGTGAGTTGAAATCTCTAAATTTCAACACAATTTCTTGTGTTGTTGAATCTCTAAATCCATGCTAGTTTATAATTATTTTTGGCTGTTTGATTTTTTTTTAAACTATAAAGATTCTAAAACATGACTTTGGGTGTTTTTGTACCCTAATGATAATTTTTTTTTTTGGTCAGTCAGGCCTTTCAATGTTAGCAAACTGATGTGTCCTTCTTAGTGTTAGTAGTGATAACTAATAGTTATCCAAAGTTTACTCCTTGCCAGGTACTGTGTGTTTAAAGAATTTATCTCACTGAAAGAATGCACTATATAAGATATGTAAGTATGAAATCATTGACAGCCTGTTATTTTATTACAAATGGAAAACATCTTTTATCTGAAGTATGCATAAGTTTTACTCAGTTGTTAGTTATTTGCAGCAAGGTTTGACTCAACTTTTTCTTCTGGAGACAAAAATAATTGCCAAGAGTTTTATTGTGGACTAAGCCTCCTGCATGTGTATTTTGTTTCAAATGCAACACTGTGAGACCCATTAGCTACTGACCATGTGTGGTTGTGCTCATACCTGGAGCAAAAATGACATGGGTTAGAGACTTAATGAACATCAGCTAATTAAAAATTATTTTTTATTCATCCCACGTGAAAATGGTCATATTTTGGACAAATTGGGTCAAATTTCATTTGCCGCTTTTCATTTTTAAGATGTAATTTCTAAAGAGTTTACGTTTTAATCACCAGAGCCCTGCGGATTTAGCTCAGTGATGCTGCTGCTTGCCTTGCAAGCACAAGGTCGTGAGTTTGATCCTTGGTAATGAAAAAAAAAATTTAATCACCAGAATTACCTTTTGTTGAACAACATGGAATTTCTCAAAGGTTAAAATAATGTTGGACACTGCCAGCTTAATTTCTTTCTCCATAATAATCGTCTTGCGGCATTTGCGTTTCATTGTGGCAACAATAGGAAATCCAGCTTCACAAAGCTGTGAATTCAAAGACATAAACAATGGCATAATTTAATGTTGAAACTTTGAACAGTGGTTTGGATGGTGTTAGCTCCATGGAGAGCATCACTGTGATATAGGTGGAATAGATGTAACTCCCTAGATATCTGAAACATGAGTTCATATTCTCTGAAATCAAAAAATAAATTCTAGGAACTATGGACAGGAAGAGCAGGAGAAGATCATTGAGAGGAAGAAAGCTTTTTTTCTAAGAGAGGCAGAAAGGTGGCCTAAAAGTGGGTTGCCCACTTAGCATGCTTTTCAAAGGGGTTTTAGGTGGCAAAGCCACAAGATGCGATGATGTAGGTACAAAATGGCAGACAATTGTAAGACCCAGTGGGAAGATACAAGGTGGGGATGAGGTAGGAGAAAACCATGACCAACCAATAAGATTACAAATATAGTCATTCAGGTAATTTCAATTAAATAGGATCAAATATGAAAAAAAGTCATATACAAGGAATTTTCCATTTAGAATATCTATCACTGTTTACATATGTCTAAAGGAAGTAGGGCCTCTTTTTTATAACACGAATAGGTGAATGTGCCTTAATTGCTCTCCAAGTTGGCTCCCCACTATATTGGCTCCTTGAGGGCTGGTGCTTTGAGAGCAACCCTGTCTAATTGCCTACAAAATATCTGATTATGTTACCTATCTACAGTGGCTGTAATCACCCATTTAAACATTCCGATGCATCTCAGGCCTTCACTGACATTCTCTGGTGTGCTTTGACCTACTGTGTGAAAACCACAGACAAGGACTATCAGTAACTTGACCATTTTCAATGTTGTATGATAACATTTCTCAGAATTATAAATTGTACAGCAACACCAGGATGTGTATTTATTTCACACTTATACTCATTCACTATTCACCCATTTATCTATTCAGATTTATGATACAAAATGTACAAAATAGTGAGTTGTGGAAACTGGTGATCTCTCATGGAGTTTGCATCCTAGTAAACAAAAAGAAGAGGAATGGTAGAAAAAGGAAGAAGAGGAAAATAATAAATATCTGATATAAATCAGCCAAGTAATTGCAAACCACAGTGGAAGAAGTAATGCAGTATTATGTATAATATATATGCTTATATATATAAGTAATGAAGTATTATGGAAGCATGCTTTGGGGGGACACAATAGGCCTAGGAGGGCTTCTGAAGTGACACTGAAACAAATACCTAAGTTGGGGCTCAGGTATAGTCAACCTGGAAAAGAATTTGGAAAGAACACTCCGGAGTAAGCAACAGTAAGGAACCTAAAACGGTTGTGATTTAAGGTGTTTGAGTAATAGAAAGAGGACTTTAGGTGGATACGATGCCAAAGCAGCTTGCAGGACTCAGATCATGAAAAGCTGGGCCAAGGATTTAGCTCAGTGGTTCTGGTGCCTGTCTTGCAAGTGCAAGGGCCTGGGTTCAATCCCTGGTAATCACATACAATACTGGGCAGGGAGACTCACGCCCAGCAACAATCAGTACCATATACTACAGTGCCGGACATGGTGACTCTTGCCTGTAATCCCAGCACTCGGGAGGCAGAGGTAGGAGGATTGCTGTGAGTTTGAGGTTGAGCTCAGGGCCAGGCTGAACTACAAAGTAAGACCCTGTGTCAAAAAAAAAAAAAAAAAAAAAAAAAAAAAAAAAAAAAAAAAAAAAAAAAAAAAAAAAAAAAAAAAAAAAAAAAAAAAAAAAAAAAAAAAAAAAAAAAA
>PVIR01010437.1:0-36827 GCA_004026965.1 Petromus typicus | reverse complement strand
AGTAAAGAGATAAATAATGGTTGTTTGAAAAAGATGCAGGATATGGCTTTAAAAACAAACCTCTAAAGACCTTGGCCATGGAAATCTTTATCTACACAGCAAGGCTCGGAATGGATCTAAACCAGGATTTTGTGCACTACCCCTCTAAGATGTAAGAAATATTTGTCTAGTTCCAAACTTTCCCTGCTTTGTGGCTGGCCTTTCTTTGACCTGCAATTTCTATTTTAGATTTAGATTAAGATGATCGTTCCTGACCATTCAAGTAATATGCCCCTTTTGCTTTCTGTTTCTACTGAATTAAAAATTATCTTAGCATGCACTTCAGTGTATTCAGCATTAATGTTAACTTTTTCTCTGATTAGTTTGAAGTTTTATTATTTAGGAAGTAGAATTGTTTACTCCAGGAAAGGTAGATTCCAAGATAAGTAGATTCTACTTATCTTCTCATTTGCAATTACTCTCTCTCTCTCTCTTTCTCTCTCTCTTTCTGTGTGTGTGTGTGTGTGTGTGTGTGTGTGTGTGTGTGTGTGTGTGTGTGTAAGCTCCTTCAAGTCATGGGTCAAGACTAAAATCTTATTACTGAGGAATTACCTTGATTCCGTGGTGACTCCCAAACTTGTTTCCAGAAAGATGATGTAGAGCTTTGGATTGATTATTAGGTTGATTGTAGTAATGGTGAAGAAAAAGAGACGAGTAGAAGGATGAGGCTGAAAGTCTTGTGCAAAAGGAAAACACTAAGTAACACTGTGTTTTGTGGGACATCCTTGCTGACAATCTGCTTACAAGAATTAGAGTGGAAATATGGTAACCAAAATAATGGTGCCCAAGGAGGTCTTGCTCTGATTGGAACCTATTATTATGCTGTCTTACTGGCCAAAGGGCTTTTGCAGCTTTCATCTTAAGGACCTTCTGGTAGATTCTCCAGGCAGGCTCAGTTTAATCACACAAGTGCTTAAAAAGCTGGGCACAGTGGTTCCTGAGTGAGAGGTTGAGGCAGGAGGAATACAAGTTTAAATCCTACCTAAGGAGCTCTTAATTTTGTAATTCTGTCTCAAAATAAAAAAATAAAAATGGCAGGAGATGTAGCTCAGTGTTAAGAACTCTGTACCTAAAAGAAAAAAGTTGAAGGATACTTCTTGACTGAAGTCAGAAAGAGATGTAAAGGCAGGTGGGGGGTGAGAAAGATGTGATGTTGTTCACTTTGGAGACGAAGGAAAGAGGCTCCCTGGTAGGAAGCTGGGTAGCCTCAGAAAAGGCATGGAAGTGGATTCACCTCTGCTGACCCCCAGGAGGAAATGCAGCTCTGCTGAGCTGGACAAACCCAGTGAAGGTCAGACCAGACTTTTTGACCCACAGTGTTGGAAGAGGCTAAGTTGTGCTACTTTAAACCACTAAGTCTGGCCATTTGTTGAGGCAGAAATGGAAAGCAACATGAAAAGGGAATCAAGAGTGCTCACTTGGCCAACACAATTCACTCTGTGAGAGAGTTCCAGGAACCACAATTTGTCACTGTTGTACCTCGTTACCAAGTCATATCTTTCATCTGCATTTTGCACACAGAGCGTATCTGGAGAATGAATTGAATGGGTGACTGCATCCAAGAGACTGTAGCTGTCAATCTGAGGTGGAATGATCTATGCTTTAGGAATATTTAATATTTGTTTAGTCTTTCCATCCCTTTCTATCTAAAAAAGGACTCATTTGTTTCTCTTTTAAAAATCAAAATTAAAAGTCATCAATCTCATTATTCAGTCTGTTTTTATTGTGTCTGACTGACAGTCTCTGTCATTGCTGCTGTGGTTTGAATGTCCTATATCTACTTTCTCACTGCTATTTGGATGTTTTAGTTGTCACTTCCAAGGTGACAGTGAGACCTTTGGGAATTGATGAGGCATGAGAAAAAGGCTCAGAAAAGGGTTAGTATTCTTATATAAGATGTCCAGGAGACACCTTTCATATCCCCCACCTGTGAATGCAGCCAAAAGCCAGTACTTAGGGACCAGAAAGTGGCTTTTATCAAATGTTGGATTTTCCCATTTCTGATATTGGACTTTGGCAGTCTTCAGAACTGTGAGAAGTAATGTAGTTATTTTCTACTGTTATGAACCATTTATTTTATGACATTTTCCTATAGCACTTCAAATGGGTGAAGAGAATTATTTATGAATTTTATCCCTTTAATTTCTGCTTTGATTTTTATAATGGACCTGTAAAGCAAATACGTATTAATTTCCCATGGTCGATTAGAGATACAGTCAGAATTAGAAATATCCTTAAAATCCATCTGTTAAAGGATTAGTCTCAAGCTTGACCCTCCTGGTAGGTGGTGGAAACTGCTGAGAGATCTTGTGGTCCCTGGGTTCCTCATTTAAGGGAGATAATAAGATCCCGCCTCTCTCTCTCTCTCTCTCTCTCTCTCTCTCTCACTTCTCTCCATGAGGCGGATAACTTCACTACTCCATATAGTCCTCCAAACAGTGTGTGCTGCCTCACCATAACCCCCAGAGCAAAGAAGTCAACTGAATATAGATCAAAAGCTCTGAAATCATGAACTAAAACAGACCTGTTTGTCAGTTGATTTTTTTGATATAGTGAGGCTAGTGAGAATGTGCAGAGAAGAGAATCTTTGTATGATGTTAGTCTGAATATAAATTCGTATAAACCACCATGGGAAAACAGTATGGAGTTCCAAAAAAATTAAAAATAGAATTACAGTGTGATCCAGGGATATGATTCAAAATAGTTAGAAATGAGGAGCCCAACAAATATCTAGATTTCTGTGTTCACTGCGAAATTATTCATAAAATTCAAAACATAGTAGTAACCTAAATGTCCACCCATAGGTAATCAATAAGAACACGGTGGTATATACACAATAAAGAATATTATTCAGCCTTAAAAATGAAGGCCTTCTGAAATTTTTGACAACGTAGATGACCAGAACAACACTATGGTAAATGAGGTAAGCCACACACAGAAGGGCAAATACTATGACACCACTCATATGTTGAATCAAAAGTCATCATTAGAACAGAGGCAGAGAGTGAAACAGTGGTTTCCAGGGTGGAGGAAGGGGCATGCAGATGAGAGACGCTAATTAAAGTTGCAAAGTTTTTGTTATGTAAGATGAATAAATCCTAGAGATTTACTGTACAGTGTATGTGTGACAAAAATGTATTTTAAAAATACATTAAGGGGGCCGGGGAGTTAGCTCAGTGGTTCCGGCGCCTGTCTCGCAAGCGCAAGGACCCGGGTTCGATTCCCCGGTAACCACATAACAATACTGGGTGTGGAGACCCACACCCAGAAGCAACCAGTACCACATCCACAGTGCCGGGCGTGGTGGCTCACACCTGTAATCCCAGCACTCGGGAGGCAGAGGTAGGAGGACTGTGATGTGAGTTTGAGGCTGAGCTCAGGGCCAGCCTGAACCACAAAGCAAGACCCTGTCTCCAAAAACCTAAAAAAAAAAATACATTAAGAAGTTCCATCTTCTGCTGAATTCTTGTCCCACACATGTATATGATGATGATGATGATGATGATGATGATGATGACAATGAAAGATAAGGTGGAAATTAATTCCTGGCAGTGATTGATAGGTTAATGGCATAGATAGTTGTGATAGTTCATGGGTATATTATCTTTAAAATCTTTAAGGTATATACATCAAATATGTATAGCTTTTTGCATATCACTCACACATAGATAAAATTATTAAGAAAAAAGAATCCCAGCAAAGCAATTTTTTGATAGATACAAATTGAATGATTTATCTTTGTCTCCTTTATTGAAGATGCTCCAGGATTCTCACTGCCTTGATGTGTCCCAGTTTTTCTTTTTGCCTCTCTCCGCACCCCAGCTAGACCTAAGTAAGACATCTTGAGAATTTTCCAGCACTTCAGGCAAGACAGATTAAATAGATGCAAAGAATTTTCCACTTGCTTCCAACCTTGTGGATTCTGTGCTTGCAGTCTTAAAGCACAGGCATTTTGTGAAGAGCAGACTGTTTTGTAAACATTTGTTCCTTATAGACTGTGCAAAGTGAGAAAATCAATTTTCACATCTGAACAATCATGCATTATGATAATTGTAAGAGAAGAAAAGCCAATTTAAAATGTCTGGCTTTTGTTTCAAGTTTGAAATATTTAAAAATGAGATTGTTATGCTTTCAAAGTAATAATTGATCCAGGGACTATTATCTGGCTAAGATTTCTAAACAAATGTGGTGTTTGACAAAATCTTGAGCTAAAAATGAGTGACCAGGCTATGTTCTCACAAACACCACTCAGGAGTGATCTGGGTTTGCCTTTGGTTTTCTTCGTTTTATAGTTGTTTGTGGTGGCTGGTGATGGCCTGAAGGATGGAGATTTTCCTGACATAGAAGATCAGTGAATGTTTTCTTGACTCATAATATTTATCATTACATAGGTGAAGTTATGTTTCTTGTTTGAAGAATTCTGTTAGTATGAAGAACCTTCCCCTTCTGAATGGTTAAGACTCATTGTATGTGAGCTGAATTTAGTTTATTGATTCTGCGTTTTCCTTTAGAAGTTCTTTGTCCTGCTTTGTATCTGAAAATACGTGAAGACTTTAATAATTATGTTAGCAAACTTTTCTTTTAATGTAACATTACTATCAAGTAACTCTCTTCAATTACACAGCAAAGGTTAAATAAGCTGAGTGATTCTCAAAGTCAGTCCCCACCTAGTAGTTTTCTTAAAGAAATGAACAGTGTCTGATGTAATGAAATGATTTTCTTTGGGCTGGAAAAAAATAAGTTAAATTTTCTAACGTCACAGTAATGAAACAAGTTTCAGGCAAATGTTCTAATTTAACTGGATAAGTATCAGTGTGATTTGGATTGCCTAGGAACAGCCAAGTGGCCACTATTTGCTAGTCTGTTACATTGTTTTTTGTTAATGTTGTCACTAGCTTGGAGACATAAGTGAAGGCCGTTTAATTAATTAGCCCATGGAAGTGTCAAAATTGTCTTGTAGTTATTAGCTGTACTTCAGTGTAGTATGCTTCTAATAAATACATCAAGAGTGAAGCAGGAAGGAAGGAAGGATATTTGCAGTGGGGGCTTTATTGCAATTGAAAATTACAAAAGATGAAGAAAAGTTATAATAAGCAAATTTCATAGTGGTAATAACATAAACCCTGACTTTTCAAATATCCTTTAAGCAGTTTTCATTAAGAAATGGTATGAGAAATCAGAAGGAATAGGCTGTTTAAATCCATCAAAAAATGAGTGGGCACACATACACATAATATTCCAAATAAACAGCACCAGTATTCATATTACTATTATATTAGAAACTAATAACCAGCAAAGCCTAGTGTGAGGCCTTACATTTAAAATTCCAGTGCTGAGGATATAGCTCAGTGGTTCTGGTGCCTGTCTTGCGAGCTCAAGGACCTGGGTTCAATCCCCGGAAACCACATAACAATACTGGGCGTGGAGACTCACCGCAGCAGCAACCAGGACCACATACCACAATGCTGGGTGTGGTGGCTCACGCCTGTCGTCCCAGCACTCGGGAAGCAGAGGCAGGAGGATTGCTGTGATGTGAGTTTGAGGCTGAGCTCAAGGGCAGCCTGAAGTACAAAGTGAGACCCTGTCTCAAAAAAAAAAAAAAAAAAAAAAAAAAATCCAAATGCTGGAATTTACAACAGGCTCTTCATTTTAAAAATAGAGAGTTTATCCTTGTCTCAGAGAAATCTCATGCAAACAGGATTGAATAGAATTCCACCCAAGGAGCTTCATACATGGCTCTTACCTTGGCAATGGTAAGGAGGATCATCTTCAACAGTCTTCCATAGCTTTCTCCTCTCTTTGCCTTTACTTTGGGAGGATGGTGAGGATAGTGAATTGTAAGGGTTCTGAGGCCTTTGCTGGGACATAGAAAAAGAAAGTAATCCAGTCACAGAGCTTCTACAGTTCTCTGTCCATTGCATCATACTATTCTAGTCCAAGTTGCTTAGACCAATTCCATAGCATCTTAAGGAACTTTCTCAGTCCTGGTCTCTTTCTATTACACATAGTACCAAACTCTAGCTAAGTAAAGTTCCAAAATTATTTTCATCCTTTTTAAAGAATATCTTTAACGGGCATCTGAAATGAACAGATACTTTTCAGAAGAAGAAGTAAGAGCAGCTAAGAAGTATATGAAGGAATTCTCAACATCATTAGTCATTCGAGAGATGCAGATGAAAACAATCCTGAGATTTCATCTCACTCTATAAAGAATGGCTGCCATTTCAGAATTAGCCAACAAATGTTGGTGAGGCTGCGGAGAAGAAGGAACCCTTCTCCACTGTTGGTGGGACTGTAGATTCATACAACCCCTGTGGAGATCAGTTTGGAGATTCTTCAAAAAGTTAGGATTGGAAGTCCCATTTGACCAGGCCATCACTCTGCTAGGTATATACACAAAAGAATTAAAAGATTCATATCACAGTGACATATGTACACTGATGTTTATAGCAGCTCAGTTTGTGATTGCTAAATCTTGGAAGCTACCCAACTGTTCATCAACTGGAGACTGGATAAGAAAGCTGTGGTTCTTCTACAGAACGGAGTATTACTCTGCCATAAAAATGATAAGTTTGAATCACTTATACTTAAATGCACATACCTTGAGGATATCCTCTTAAGTGAAATAAATAGGTCACAGATAGGTAAATATCGCATCTTTTCTTTGGTATGAGAAAATAAAGATGTAAATGAGTACTAGAATTGTATGCTATATATTGTGAAATAGAAAATACTCAAAGTGAAATAAGGTGAAGGGGAAAAATAATGAGATTATAGCAAAAAAGAAAGGAAACAAAGTTTATGCATACAAGGGTTTGGGGTGGTAGAGTGGGTAGGGCTATGGGAAAAAATGAGAATTAAATTGTGTCATATACCGGTACAAATTCTCATTGTGGAGTGCAATCATGATATGTATATGTAATGTACCAATAAATATTTCAATAAAAAAGGAACATCTTTAATAGCTCCTGAGACTGTACCAAATTTCATTTACATGATTAAACTGACTTCAGATATTTAGGAATATCTGAGATAAATTTTATGCCCTAAATTCCAGTCTCCATATTTTGAAGTGTGTTCTGCAGTTCCTAAGTTTAAGCAAGTGACCTTGTGAGACACTCCTTTTATACAAACACATTGAAACTGTCAGCGATGTCAGTAATGTCAGGTCCCCTGAAAATGAATTTACTTTCACAGTTTTGGTGAATATATATGTGGCACTACTAATGTTAATTTTATAATGTGCTACTTGAGGTTACTATTTGTGCTTACATCATATACAGAGGAGAATTCTCTATTGCTAGGAAAAAACATCAATGCAATTTTGCAGGAAATAACCCTTGACTTCTACTGTTTTCCCCATATATCCAATGATTAAATATTTTTTTAAATTCCTCGCATCTAAGAGTGCTTCAGTTCCGTAGAGATCACTAGAATCTACTCTTTGTGAAGAAGAGACACAGTCAGCCAGACCTAATTTGCAGAAGTTTTCCTTCTTTGCAAAGACCCTTGAGAGGATGAATCTTATAGGATAGAAAGATACTTTCAGGATTTATACTTTTCATGCTTCAGTCTTGTCATTTTATTGCATGGCCTTGATTAGCCTCTGAATTTCAGTTCTCATTTTTGAAATATTAAAATAAAAGCCAGTATAAAGAGAGAGTTAAAAATATTTGGATACTGAACTGAAGAGAGTTTCATTCATGGCTATTTTCATTCATGGCTATTCATGTAAGTCAAGTCTGTGGAATGGGGAGCATCCTAGGGTGAAGGAATTTGTACTTGAGTATATATACTTGAGTATATTTGTACTTGAGTATTTGTACTTGAGCATGTACAAGGACAGCTGTTGGTGATAGAGCTCTGATTGAAAAATATGCTTTGTATAGTTACAAATAACTTGGGATCTTCTCATAGTAACAGTATTTTCATAGTATGGGAGAATCAGTGTGAAAACCTTACTAACAACTGAGAATTAGGGATGAATGTTATAAAACTAGATGTTTTTCCTTTAAAACTGCAAATGTTAATTTCCTCATTCTGATAATATCATACAAGCAACATTTGCATGCTATCTATCGATGAACACTTGTTGACAAATAATGCATTCATGCAAATACTTATACTTCCCATATAATGAATAACAAAGGACAATTTTCTTTGAAGTTTGAGGTATTCATTTGGAAGTATATGTATACATCTGAACACTTCATTTGGAAGTGTTCAGATGTATACATATATACTGTGAATTTTATATACAAATGGTATATATGTATATGTATATATGTATATGTATATATATATATGTATATTGATCTTCCAACAGAAGTGTATAATTGTAATCAATTTGTATGACAAAGGATATAAACATATTTAAGTAAAATATAGTATAGAAAAAATGACATCTGAACCCCAGCCTGCAAAACAAACAAACAAATGAAAAAGCAGAACAGTGATCAGACTTGTGTGCATTTACTGGGAAAATGTAATCCTGAGGGAAAGAAGGAAGAAGAAATGGATGTGAAGCAGATACACAGGAAAGGCAAAAGCATGTTCATAACTGTGTGGCTGAGAGCTCATCCAGAAAGGACCGCAGAAGAAGTTACATATGGGGTAGCCCCAAGGGCCAGTGCACACTTGAGCAGGTACAAATGCCTTATCAGATCCTTCCTTTCCCTCTTTCCTTTCTTTCCACCTTTAATTCCCCTCACTTCTGGGTCCTTACTCTTGCACCGTAATGTAGCCCTCAGATCAGCCGCATCTCCATGGACCCCACTGGGAAGGGCTCTGGGGTTGGGGATCATTCAGCAGTAACTTTGGAGATGCAAGGGAGGAATGCTCCTGGAAGAGAAAGTGATGCTGGAATAGGATGTTCAGAGAATTCAACTATGCAAAAAGAAGGCCACAGACAAAGACAAAGAACAGGTAGATAGGAAGGTACAGGACTGAGAGGTACATAAAGTGAGCCCAACGCAAACAGCATTTACTATTGGGAAATTGTTAAAAATGGTGTCTTAAGTTTTTGGGGATGGAAGATTACTGATACTTCTTTTGAATTGTCTTTGGACATTTATTTTAAGAAAGAGGAGGAAATAAGCATTGAATGCATGCCTGTGCTATGCCAAAGTACATTTTTTTAAAAAAGGAAAGTGTGAATAAACACCGGATACACAGTTTTGCAGTAGAGGATAAGACATATCCAAGAAGAAACAAAGAAACTTGGAAAGGAAGAGCAAGGGGTCAACAAATTCACTGTGAAAATGGATTTAAGCATGTTTAAATACAGATTCATTGAAAATAGCCAGATAAAATAATTTATGTCTCATATATCATAGTTCTGATGTCAAAAGATGGCCCTCTTTTTATTACTTGGACAATTATTCATATGATGCATAAGAAAAAAAAGTCAACCAAAAATAAAACTCTGGTTTGCAAGCATGAGAGCAAACAGAAATATCCAGCTTTTGTTAAGATTTCTGGTTTATTTATATACTTTCTACATTCTGGAAAATATTTTGGCTACTTTCTCACTGTTTAGAAAGGCAGAAGATTTAAAACATTGTTACTTCAAGGAATTTTATGAGGACATTTGAAGAAAAAGACTCAGAGATTCATGTAATGTTACAAGTAAATAAATATAATTAAGATAATAACTTTAGATTGTTTTAAATAACAAAAAGAAAAGGTGCATTTATTTTTTTCCCAGATGTCCACTTTCCTCTTTCAAATGATTTTTGCATTATATCCTATTAAGTGTTCTTTCAGGAGCAATGTATTTGATACACTGAGGGATGTAGCATATTTTATATAGAAAATATTTTGTTTAGATAAATATTAATTTATTCTCAAGAAACTCTCAAAATGTCTTGTTTCTACTCCAAAAGGAATGAAAATGCTGTGTCTTCTGTTAATCCTGCCTCTTGTGAAGTGTCCCTGCAGGTGGAAGCAGGGCTGAAGTGGATGAAGAGTTTGGTCAGTCATCTGCCCTGGGTAATCACATTATTTATTTGAGTGGATAAATAGAGCTCTAATTATCTGTAGTCTCCACTTTCCAAGTGTTACAGTTTAGTTCCAGATTGTCCCATGCAAGGTCTCATATGTTCAGATTTGCAACTTTTAGGAGATAATTGAATCATGGAGGTGCTACATCCTTCCTTTGGTGAATTTGTAGCTGAGAGTGCTGTTAGGAGATGCGGCCTTGGAGGCAGAGGGGGTGTATCTCGCTTCCTGGCTCTTTCTTTGGCTCTGTACTTCCTGACCACCCTGAGTTGAGCATCTTTCCTCCGTAGGCCCCTCTACCATGGAGCTGGCCGAACATGGACTCAAAGTGTGAGTCAGAATAAAACCCTCCTGGTTTAAGTTGTAGATGTGGGCTATTTTGTGCCAGTGTTCAGGAAAGTGGCTAAGGCATCAGCGAATTCTACTTTTCTTGGAATTTCTGTAAATCATTCATAATAACCTCTTTATACTAAGTTGGACATTTATTTATAGAGGTTGTTCTCTTATCTCTTGTTTTTGGCTTGTCTCTGAGGTTCTGAATGACTTAGATGTTCCAGGCATTGCTGTGCTTCAAGTTCAGTAAATAGTACAAGGCATTTCTACCATCAGTAGAACAAGGGATGAGTATAGGAAGCCTGAGCTCAGTTTAGATATGCAAACTATTGGAATTTCCCAAATCTACTATTATTTGCCTCTTGAGGACAAAATATTTAGTATTGTTCAGTCTATATGTGTGCAATACACACATCATAGATATCAAATATATAATCTGTTACTATTGATATTTACTGAGCACCTTATTTGGCCCCTACACAAGTCCAGAGATATGAAGATACATAAGTTAAAGCAATATAAGAGGAAGAAATTATCAGGAAAGAAATCTGTGTTAAGATTTTCCAAAGGAATACACACACACACACACACACACACACACACACACAAAAACAGTGATTATATAAATAGTTTATTAGATAGGTGATAAGATTAGAAGCAGAAGAGTCCCAGTCGCTGTCTGGTGCATCAGAGAAGGAATGATCCAAAATGACCCTCTGCAAAGTGCAGAGCAGAAGATCCACCAGCAGCAAAAAGTGAAGGACTGCAAACTTACTGCAGAGTCATAGGTTCAAGTCTGCGTTGGAAGGTCAGAAAGTCTGCCTTGGCAGGCTGTGATGGGAGGCTGAAGAAACTGGAGTAAATAGCCAAAGCTATGGGGAGTACTGAGACCTTCTCTGCAAAAAGGGAGATATTTTTCTTCTTACACTTTTAATTCTGTCTAAGTTACAAACCTATTGGTTGGTGTCACCCATACCTGGGGTGAGTCTTGTCCTCCTCAGTTTGCCTGTCTACGTGTCCATCATCCACAGGCCCTCTCAGAGTTCATGGCTCTTACTCATTTCAAAATTAATGACATATCAGAATTAATAATCAAAGAACCAAAATAAAATAAATCACCATCAATGTTCAATGTAGGCAGAAGGAGTTGTAGTTATTTCAGTGGACCTTGAGGATATTAGTGCACTATAATACAATAGGTATGGAACATGAGTTAGCAAGAAAACAATAATCTTTGCAGGTATATTATGCTTAAGAAGGCATGGGACAGAAGTATAGACATGGGAAATTTTATTAAATTGTATACCAAATATTCATGTAATTCTTTGATTGTAAAGTACAGTTCAAAAGAAAGGTGGTATGGTAGTATTACATTTAGCATGTTGCTTTCTACCTTACCAATACCTTGACACATGATTTCACATCTTACATGTTTGTTTAGTTTCTGTTCATTTGCCTAATGTTTTACAAAACATTTTCAATATAGTTCTTACTCTATTTTTATTCTAAGTATAATGCTCTCCAGTGTTATGGGAGCGATTAAATGCTAATGATAAAAAGGTATTCATATTGTGTCATGGTTTGTGGAATTTATAGGACACTGGACCAGCATAGAGTGATTTTCTATGCAGCCACAGATCTAGAACAAATATTCTGGTGCCTTGGAAACCTGGAAGGACCTTGGAAAGCCAGACTGCTGGGCTGCAGAGCTTCATTTTGAACATTATGAGACTTCCTCCTAAATAAGCAACAAATTGATTTTGTGGTCAGAAAGCCTATGCTTCAGTACAAGGCAAGCTAAAAATGTGAATTTATGCAGCTTGGAGAAAGCAGAGAGATAATGTCAACTTTAATTACTGTTTTGTTCCAAACACTGAGAGTAGGCCAAAGGTCATGAGTGGAAATTAAAGAAAAATGGAAAACAGATGTTAGGAAGTTCAGTACAGGAAGAGAAAGACAAGCAGTAATAAAAACTATTGAAAAGAAAACATTGCTAAAACACACACATATTACACATGAACCTAGAACATGAAGACCTTATGAAGGTCTTATTTTCATAATGAGTTTAATAGTTTTTAATATTTATTTTTTTCTAAAGTGATTTAATTTTGTATATTATCTTCCTTACCTCTATAGACAGAATTCAGAGTTAAATAAGATCTTCAGATATGCCACTTAAATCTCATGAAAATATGATGCCTAAGCACTGGCTTCTCCAAAAGTGAAAACATGGTTTTTGATACTACAGAGAATCCAACACTAAGTAAAAAAGAAAAAAAGAGTTTACCTTTCAATTGGCAGTAATTAATTTAAAATATACATTTATTCCTAAATTATCTTTCCATTAGGATTTTTGAATAAATATCCTTTATCTTTGTAACAGCACAGTTTTTCAGGCGAGAATAGTCACTCTGGCAGAATTTCATTTTAGGTTATATAACGTTTCATAATGACTCTCCAATGGATTGTACAAATTCTTTCTGTATTTAAAAAGGAGCTGTGTGTTTTGACAGGTTTTGTATTTTCCAGCTTATCTTTAGCTAAAATAAAAAGACATTGCAAGATCAACAAAAATATATATAAGTACATGTATGATTTAGAGTTTTATAATGGACATCTATAATCTCTCCTGAAACTTTTTCTGTGTTATCATTCAAAAAGTCAAACAAGAATCCTAAAGATGAAAAGGGCACATTGTCACATGATTGGAAAGCAATTCCAAGCATTTGAAATAAAACCACAACTAAGAGAAATTCTTGCCAATATGTATCCTTCTGGATGTTTGTGGATGCAGAAGCTCTTGCTGATGGCTTCTTTCTCTGCCTCTGTGCATTTGTTATGGTTGGTCTTGACTGACTGACTTAAGTGATTGCAAAGGGGGGCTGACATGTATTGCAGTAGGTAGGTAATTAAGAGGATGTAATTAAGGACTATTGCTGGACACACTTACATTGGGGATGTAATTATGAAGAAAGAAGATTCAGGGTGATAGTCAAGGCAAGAATGTCAAAGGCTGCTTGGAAACCTAGAAATTAAAATGGCTCCTTTGGAGGAGGAACTTTAATAGTCATCCCTGTAATGCACTCTACAGGAAATGACACCACTGGGGAAAGCATCCAGAAGTCACCAGGTCCAGATGCATCAGCCATAGAAAATTATCTGCCCTTGCTCTCTCTTGCTCTCATTCTGTCCCTCCAGACAAAACCCATGGTGTACAATTTTTATGTTCATTCTTATTTTCTCATGAGTAGACACATTAGTGTGATGAGTTGACTGTAGTTCATTTTATTTATGAGCCTCTGGTTAAATGTTAATAGCCTGACATCAAGTATCAAATGTAGGAATTCGGAGCTAAAAACCTTCCGATCTGTACACGCTGACTTGGCGCAGTGTGAACACAGGTTGTAGCCCATCTTGTTTTCTTTAGCTGCTTTCATGCTCTTAAACTGTGAGCCTTATCATGCTTATTCAATGGCAGGCGCTATTTGAAATATTGTAGATATGTTAACTCATTAATCCTCACGACAACCACATTTGGCAGCTACTGTTATTATCATCTCCATTTGAAAGTTGAGAGCCTTTAGACAGAGAAAATTAAATAGTCTGCCCAAAGTTGCACAAGTAATGAGTAGGAGATCTAGTTCTGACTCCTAAATCTATGCTCTTAACTACCCTGTCACCATTTCAGTCTCTTCACAGTTGCCAGAAAAATCCTTTTATGATCGTCTTATTATTAGAAGGGACCCAAATGATTAGATTTGGAAGTGTGCTGAGTTGTTCATTTGCATAGATAATTTTTCCCAGCTGGCTGAGCCCAGTTTATGCATTGGATAGACAACTAGTACCATAGCAGATACCGCACAATATGATAATATCATTGAGTAATATCATCATTCTGCCTGTAGTGTGAATTATGCTTAGTCTCAAAATTAGCATGATAACCCAATTTATAATAAAACGTACAAGATTCTGCTTAAAGATGATTTGAAAGGAGGATTCTAACCTCAAGCCCCTTAAACTGCTTGTTTGATCTATTTGGAAAACTGTCAGAGGGTTAATATGTATTTCTTATTGAAGGGTATTGAAAATTTGGGGCTGGTAGGGGAATTTAGAAAGAGTGAAAAGGAAGAAGCAGATTACATGTTAAGTTAAAAAAGACTTTTCAGAAGTAATTCTTTCTACACAGCATGCAGAGCCCACATAGATAGATAAAGTTTAGCCTTAGATAGATCTTGCCATGCATATCCGTAATCTTTATTATTGTGACAAAACAACTTTATTCATAATCATTCTCTTCCGGCCAACCAGCTGTGGTTACTCAGGGAGATTAACTAGAGCCTGATGGGTTTCAGCCTCTGTGCAGCAAAGCTGGCCAACACTGCAATCACACAGGATGCCAGCTAAGATAATGTCGACCTTGTACTTAGACACAGCCCTAGATAAGCTGAACTGTCAGGTTTGCAGGTCAAGCTTTTCAATCACCGGGGCTGTATGTATAAAGGGTTACAGGAAAATGCCAATGAAGCAAAACACAAATTTCTTATTACTCTAGCTGTCTTGAGTGAAGACACTTAATAAAGTCAGAAACTTCAGGAGGTAGGAGCAGAGTCCCCATCACAGCCCTGGAGAAGCGGCTGGAGAGAGTGTCTTCTCTGAGGCTAAGGTCTCCCCAGTTCCTCCTGAGTCCTTGGAGTGTGGATGGGGCGTGTGAGGACTTTTCCATCTGGCACTTTGCATAGTGCACTGGTGAGGCTGGGAAATTTGTATCAAGTTGGAAAAGCAGTCCTTCTCATACTTCTTCCTTGTAGAGGAAATAGATTTCCTTAATAAAGGTGCTGCTTTATTTAGCTCATGATTTGAGATATAGAACATATTTCTGAGTGGCATTCTACTAAGGAGAGGGACTTCAAGAGAATAATTTATTATCCTAAACATTTTAATGACCCGGAAGCAAAATATTTTTGTTCTTTACAGACATAATGCTTTGTATTCAAATTCCAAGACTTCTAAGATATGACTGTTGGAAATCTACCAAAGATGAAGGATAAAGAGATATTTTTTTAATGGTTAATAAACCTTTAAATCATTTGGAAACTGGCTAGCCCAAAATGCCTTACTTCGAGTCTTTGTAAATATATCAAACTGTGAAAACTTTCTTCCTTGCCTTAATAAATTTTAGAATGAATGCAAACAAAAACGTTAAGTACATTAAATGCTGTGTCACACTCTCCTTGCAGCCTGGTATCTTGGAAGTGCGGTATATTCAGAATTTGTGCCTTTCCTGGGAGGGGTTCTTTCTCAGGGTTGTCTTTGTTCCCACCCCACTTCTTTGTAGTCATCTTTCAAAGCTGTATGACAAGGCCACCACGTTTGTGGGGCTTTTGTTACCACGTCTCTTTTCCATTCATCCAGTAATTAATTGCTGCTTCATTGTTCGTGTACTGAATTTTATTATTATTAGTAGTAATAATATTATTCCCAGGTGACTGATGATTTCTCTATCTACAGTCTTTCAGGACAAGGAAAGTGACTTATCTTTCATCACTAAGGCAAGAAAACATGAAATTTGACCTCCATCCATGATCTTTTCTCCATTTATTCCTCACCTAGCAGACCAGACTCATGTTCAGAGAAGGGCTAGTGTTTATTGCTTCCACTGAATAACACTGAAGCAATGTGTCTCTGGTTGCATATACCCAGAATATTGGAGAATTATATCATTGCATAAACTCTTATTATGAACATACTATAATTTATTTAAAATTAATACCTAAAGTGTAGAGTTGAGGTAGACTCATCAATCATCTCACTTACTTGCAAATTTATTTCAGAATCATTCAACTGTCTTCTCCTCCCACAGAATGGCATTAGGCTCACAGAGCTTATGGCGGTCTCAACCCTCATCCAGTCATTGAATATAGCACACCTGCTAGATGCATACGTTAGACCCCTGAGTTTCAGTGTGATCTTCTAACAGGAGCTCCTACCTATGGTGACTTCATGTTTGCTAGTTGGATAGCTTCCAGGCAGAGAGAGCTTGCATTATTTCATTAAGCATACATTTTCCGATATCTATATTTTTAAAATTCTATTCTCTGGTTGAGTAAAAACAAATTCACTGTGTATTTTTCCATGATCGAGCTTCAGATAGTTGAGGCTATTTCTTTGAAATCAGAGGCCATGCATATTTCATGTCCATGTCTTCTTTCTCTTCTTTCACTATGCTAAAACAAACATCTTTTGAGCACTAGTCACTATGCATGGCATCTGCCATAGAAAAATAAAGTATATATTGTTCCTTTCCTAATAAAAAAAGTACTTGTAAAGAAATACTCACAAATGATGGTATAAATTGCTGTAGTTGAAATGTCTAAGAAAGGAAAAGGCACCTGAGACAGGAGATATACAATGCTAGATAGGGAAAGGGGCTATCAAATGTCCAAAAGAGAAATCCCATGCAAGGGGGTTTTGAATGAGAAATTTTTCAGGAAGAAAAAGAAGATCATTTTTCAGTCAGATAGATAAGTGTGTACAAAGGCACAGAGGAAAGAGAGGTGGCAGAGCTCACAGCAGGCATCGGTGTTCCAGGTGGCAGAGGCAAGGATCCGTGTGGGCAGAGTGACAAAGGGCCAGGAAAGCGAAGGTGCCAGAGCATGAGTGCCACCTCTATTGCTCTAAAGAGCTGGGTTTTTAAGTAGAGGAGAAGAAGCTTTTGTAAAATATGGAATAAGAACATGACTCTACTCAGTAATTCAGAAAGATCACATATTGGAAATGGAATGAAATTAAAGGTACAAATACCATTTAATTATTATTTTTTTTAGACAGAGACTTGCTTTGTAATTCAGGCTGGCCCCAAACTCACTATGTAGTCCAGGCTAGCTTGGAACTCACAGCACTCTTCTTGCCTCTGTCTCCTGAGAGTTAGGATTACAGGCATGAGTCACCACACCAGGCATGGTGGTATGTGGTTACTGGGGATCGAACATAGGGCCTTACACTTGCCAAGCATATGCTGGAGCCACTAAATTCCCAGTCCCATTTAAAATGTTTTTATGTCTATTTTCCTTAATTTCTGTAATGATTCAGATAATGGCTGAATAAGAGTAAGTCAGAATAAAGATTAAGTGATAAAGCCAGACAGAGTGGACCATACCTGTAATACCAGCACTCTGGGAGGCTGAAGCAGGAAAAAAACTACATTTGAGCTCAGCTTGGGCAACATAGCAACTTATTGACATATTTTTTCATCATACAAGAAGGAAAGAAAGAAAGAAAGAAAGAGAGAAGAAAAGAAAGAAAGAAAAGAGAAAGGCTGGGGATGTGGCTCAGGGCAAAGGTTTTGAATTCCATCTCCAAAATTGCAAAAGAAAAAGAAAGAAAGAGGAATCAATGGCCATGAAGGATATTTAACATGTAGACTATGCACGATTTGGACTGGATAGAGATGGCGTGAGAGAGGGAAGGGTAATAGAACAGAGTTGATTTCTTGGGGGATAAGAAGGTGAAATATCTGGAGGATTCCACAGGTATTCAAGCAATGATTTTTTTTTTTTTTTTTTTTTGGAAAAGGTTTGAGAAACAGGAAATGTTATAAAACTGAGAATCTTTCAAGTATGAAGAGTCTTTAATCATCGAGAGGTGCCATACAAGGAAAGGCCATGAAGAAGACTGGAGTTTCTTAGCATTTCTAGGACTCAGTAAGGTAAGAAGAAAACTAAGAGAAAATAGTGCCTCAGAGGCCGAGAGACAGGGAATGTTCAGCACTGTCACAGAGCATGAAAGGTCATGTCAGACAAGGACAGATAAGTGTTGGTGTATTTCTTGATTCTAATTTCTTGATCTTGTTGATGAACTTCACCCACAGGTTATGTAAACGGAGATTGTAGGAAAAAATACAGATCCTGAATTCCAGCTCATGTGAGTGATGATTAATCTTGACTGTCATTGTGATGGAATGAAGAGATGGTTAGCAGATGAACACTTCAGGATGCATCCATGCAGTTTCCCAAGGCCAGTGCGAGTGGAGTCCCACCTTGATTTTGGATGACACCATGCAATAGGGTTGCAGCTGGACTCAAGGCAAAGAGAGGAAGAAGTCAGCTCATGTTTCAGAGGCCATTCTGTTTTGGCAGATGCATCCTTTGCTGCTGCTGTATCCTCTGAACATCACACCCCAGTTTCTTCAGTTTTTCCGTGTGGACCCATACAAGTGGCTCTTGAGGGAGCTTCAGGGCTCCAGCCATAGACTAGTTTTCCATTCTTTTGTTCTGAGCTTTCTAGGTTCTTGGATCAAGCACCTAATGTGTTGACTGGGTCTTCAGTATGCAAATAGCTTGTATGTACTACCCAGCCTCTGATCCTCTACATCCGTCTAGTATAGTACCTTACCTAACTATCTGTAATTTGCATGTTAGAATATATACGTGTTCTCTTGACTCTCTTCTTGTAGAGGACCTTAACCAACATAATGGCTAAGCAAAATCGTTGTATGTACAAATGGTTGTACACAGAATTGGGCCTTTATTGATCTCCATTTGTCTATTTGGTTTGTTATTTTGCTCTATGTTCTTTTTTAAAAAGTCTGACCAAATAGTTTTACTACCAGATTTCTTATTAAAGTGAATTAAATATAAATATGTATAGCAAGCTTTCTTTGTGAACATGCTTTCGATATTTCATTGACTCCAGGGAAGTAAGTGAAATTTGCTGCTATCTCTTGCTTGAAAGATAGGTAAACATTAAAGAAAAATACAGCATTATCTAAGAATTTAAAATGCTACTTTAATAGATTAATTTGACTTTAGAAATAAAAAGTGGAAAATTTAAAAAGGATTCAGTGAGAAATATCTACTCTATACTTTGTAGAATTATTTGACATTGTATTCATGGCTTGATAATGGTGATAGATACTTCTGCAAATTGCTTTTTTTTAAATTGCTAAGTCATGCTCAATTTTACATGTTTACTTAGGGTTTTTCAGTTAAAAAAATAAAAAGGAATAGACTAAATAGCCAGGAAATTAGGTTTGTTAAAAGTCTAGTAATTTAGTTATCGTTTTAAAGACTGATATTCTAGAAAATGGTGTCCCGTGTAAGATCTTTTGTTGACTTATTCTATTTTTCAAGTATAACAGTCTTAAAGGGCTAAAAGAAATTGGCTAGAAGTTGCACTTAATTTTATTGAAACTTTGGATGTAGTTGTTTGTACCTTGATTTGGTAGGAAGTGGTTCCATATATTTCATGAAAACAATTCTTATTTTTCTTTTTTGACCCTGGGGTTTCCTTTTGAGAATGAATCTCTTCAGTGACAGGCTCTTTTAATATTAGGCTCAAATATTTCCCCCATCACCTTGGTCTTTGGTTGGAAACCTGCCCCAATGGCCCCGGTCATAAGATTCTAAGTGCATTTCCTCCTTTGGAACTCTATTTTGGTTTCTATAGTTTGGCTTTCCTATTAAATGATTGATTTTTGCATGAAGTTATGTATCTGTTGTTTGTAGATGTGATTTCATTTAGTAGAAAATCCTTGAAAGAGACCTTCGATGGGACAGTTGTTTACTTTTCCTTTATGGAGGTTAAATTTTCTGATTTCAGGTACAAATGGCACTGTGGGCTATCACGGGCCACGCCTCCTCTGTCTTGCTCACCAACACTTTCAGCATCTAGTTTTGGCATTTCTTTCAAGAGTGCTCTTCTGCATTTTCCATCTTGTCAGCCTGCCAAACGTCAGAATTGAGAAGAGCTACCATAGGCGAACCCCCCCACACTAATAATATTTCCAGAAAACTGTACACAATGTTTTCATTTACATTTATCAGCTAATACATGTCCATACCTGGCTGCCTTGGAACCTGGCTAATGAAGTCTTTATTGTATGTGACCACACATCCTGCTAAGCCCTTTGTATTTCACAGATAAAGAAGGAGAGAAGGAAGGAGTGGTCTGTGGAGATGGACACTTGTAGTCAAGGAGGCTGAGACAGGAGGACTTCAAGATTAAGGCTAACTTGGGCAATTTAGAAATTAGGGAGACTGTGTCTCAAAGTTTAAAATAATCATGTAACATACATTTTTTTGAACTCATTTACATCTTCAGTTTCTCATACTATAGAAAAAATATGGAATTTACATATCTGTGACCAGTTTATTTAACTTATGAATACAAGGTATGTCCATTTGAGTATAATAAATGACCCAAATTGATTATTCTTTATGACATAGTAATGTATTATTTTATAAAAAAACACATCTTCTTTATCCAGTCTCCTATAGCGGTAAGTAAAGAAGGGAAAGAAAAAGTTTTATGGTAAAAAAAGAAGCAAAGGTTATGTTTATGGGGGCAGGGAGTTGTAGGGTGGGCAGGGGAAAGGGAAAATAAGAATTAAATTTTGTCATATACTAGTACATATTCTCAGTGTTGAGTGTGATCATGATTTGTGTATAAAATATACCAATAAAATCAAATAAAAATACTAATGTAAATGAGTCGAGAATGTAGCCTGGTATGAAAGCCCTAGATTCAATCTCCAATACTGCAGAAAAGAAATACAAAAAGGGACAAAAGGAAGGAAGGAGAGGAAGAGGGCAGGGAGAAAGGAAAGAAAGAAAGAAGGAAGAAAGGGAGAGACGGAGAGAGGGGGGCCAGACAAGGAGAGAACGCCAGCCGCATCAGTCTGCCACATGGTCTCTCTTAGTCTTGACTTGGGATCTACCACTTCACTAAAGCTCAGCTTCTTTCTTTCTTTTTTTTGTTTTCTGATTGAGTTTATTGGTACATTTTAAGTACACGTTATGATCTCATTCTTCATTGAAATTCTGTACTTGTACATAACCTATCTTTATTCTTATTTTTTTCCATTCTTCTGCCTTCTCTTTAACTCCCTACTCTGTTATATATGTAAGTTTTGTTTCTGTTTCTTCCTTTCTGCAATCATTTTTTTCCTTCCCTTCTTTGCATTCTCCTTACTCCGCTAGTTCCCCTTCCCTTGTGAACATTGTCTGCTTATTTCACAGTACCTATCATGCATTTTAGACCACATTTATACCTTCAGTTTCTCACACTAGAGAAATAATACAGTATGTACACGTGTGTCCTATTTATTTCACTAATGTGTATGGTCTCAAAGTGTAACCATTTAGGTATACATGACTCAAAATTATCTTTATTTTTGTATAGTACTCCATGTTTTAAAACATATCTTCTTTATTAAGTCTCCGGTTGATGGCATTTAGGCTATTTTAAAGATTAAACTATTACAAACTGAGGTGCTATAAACATAGGTGCACATATGTCACATATGATGCTTTTAATTCTTTCAAATATATATATGTGAATACAATAGCAGGGAAACAACAGGGTCAAATTGGATCTCTAATCTAATCCTGGTTTTTTGAGGAATCTCCATACTGATCTCCATAGTGGTAGTACCAGTCTACATTTGCACTAACAGTGGAGAAGGGTTTCTTTCTCTTCATAGCCCTGCCAGCATTTGTTGTTGGTTGATTTCATACTGTGGCCATTCTTTGTGGAGTGAGATAGAATCTCAGTGTTATTTTTATCTGCATTTCTTCAATGATCAGTGATGTTGAACATTTCTTCATATGTTTCTTTGCTGCTTCTATTTAATCATCTGAGACATGTCTGTTCACTTCAGATGCCCATTTATGAACTGGGTCTTTAAATTTAAGAGGTCTAATCTTTTCAATTTCTTTACACATTCTAGATAGTAGTCCTTTATCTGAGAAAAAAACTAGTGATAACTTTTCCCACATTGTAGATACCAGGAAATAAAAGAAATAATGATTAAAACAAAAATGGGTTAGTGATTTAGCTCAGTGTCACTGTGACTGCCCTGCAAGGGAAAAGTCCTGAGGTCAATCCCTAGTACTGGAAAAAAAAAAAGAAAGATGGAAAAAAGCTATTAAACAAAATATTTTGTGGATTTTAGCTATCCTTTTCCTTCAGATCTTAGAAAAATAATTTCCACATAATTATCTGTCTATATTTTTTCCATTATTTATGTTCATGATTAAGACAAAAATCTCATATTAGGCCTACAGCACAGTTATGTACTTTGAAGGAATTCAATAATATAATCAGAAGCTACAAATATAGAAAACAGAGATAAAAGTAACTATTACATGTTGTTGTTCTTTTTTTTTTTTTTTTTTTTTTTTGGTACCGGGCACAGCAATTGTGTTTGGGAGGTAGGTGCTAGAATCACCGAGTTAAATCTCAGCAATTAAAAAATGCAGTGCTGTTCTTGGAAAAATAAAGTTTATGCTTATCAAGGAAGCTGCTTTGTTCTCTTTGAGTAAATCTCTTATTGCATGGATTGAGGAACTCTGCTCTGAGTCAGAGAGACTGTGATCATGAGTGGGATCTCAGGAGATTTCTTGAGTCTGGAAGGAGACCCAAGAGGCAGTGTCCTGGAGTATAAGCAGGGAGAGTTCTGGGGAATCTGTCTTCAACACAGCAATGCTGTAAAATTACATTTAGGACTGACTATTTTTCCATTCTCATAATGACTGGGGAGCAAGGTGAGAATGACAATGAGTATGAATAAAACATGCTTTGCAAAGTTAGTGAACAAATAAATGAAAAAATTGTGCATCCAAAAATAACATAGCAGAATAACAATAGCTTCTCTGCTTTTGCCCCTCTCTTTACTGATGAAGCTTTAATAATTATTAAACCTGCACTTTAAAATATTTTTATGTTTATGTTTAAAAATACTTTGAATGAGATTTCCTAAATCAAGGTATGACTACTTTGTCAACAGGTTAAAGACAAATGCTTACTCTAATCTTTTCTAAACTGTTTTTATAATGGCAATTATTTAGAGTTTCAAGATAAAATACACAACAAAGTTAAATTTGGAATTGGATGGGCAATGAACATTCTTTGTAGCATGTGTATATCCTGTTCCATATTTGGAGCACACTTATACTGAAAAAAAATGCTGGTTTTGTGAAATTCAAATATAGTTTTGTTCCCAGCAGTTTTTCCTATCTGGCAACCCTATCCTTAATGGGTGATGCCTTTTCACAGTTCATGTAAATTTATAATGTGGTATATTGCTCCTCTCCTAAAGGCAGGGCTGGTTTTTCCATGCTGTTAAACCAGTGCTGGCTATGTGATTTGCTTTGACCTATCAAATACGGTCAAAGGATTTTAAAAAATGGTGATGTCGTCTTCACTCTCAGAGCTCAGTGTCATGTAAGAAGGCTGGATCCAGTCTTCTGGGAGAGACTGCTCACTAAGAGAAAGCTTCAGTGGTGAGTGAGGCCATTGTAGATCCAAGGGTTCTCGTAGATCCCTTAAAATAATGTAGCTTTGCAAGTGAGCTGAGAAGAGACCCACAAATGAACCACTTAGTCAAACTACACAGTCAAGGGAAAGGGACAATGACTTTGTGTGAATGTAGTGTAGTTAGGGTACTTGGTAAGGAAGCAACAGATACGGGATTGATCGATCTCTACTCAGAACGTTTGTCTTTGAGCCCATTTGAAGAGATGAAGTTACAATGCTTAGTACAAAGTGCTTTATGTGTCTGTAAGGATTGACACTTTCAATGACTCTCCCACTGCAAAATATTAAACCCGAAAAAATAGTTCAAAGCTCAGTTTTACAATATAAACATGTCTGTATTGGCAGAAAAAAGAAGGACAGAAAGAGAGAAAGAAAGAAAGAAAGAAAGAAAGAAAGAAGGAAAGAAAGAAATCTTATTCCATATGCATCTTAAAGATACGAAAGATAGGCCCCTAGGAGTTTGAACATAAATAATTGAACTGAGTGACTGTGAACCTTAATCTGAGCAGAGATTCAAAACACATTAGGTTTCAAACTGGCAGTGGCTGAGTTGCTTTAAAGTAGTAATAGTAATTATTTTCAGCTTTATGTCATTAATAGAGCAAATAAAACACATTAATAGTGTATTAATTCAAGGTATCAGTAAAAGTAAAGGAACTACTAGCATGCTTTTCCCACAATAAACAGACAGATATTATTGTTAGCATTGATAAAAATCTGGATTCTTACCTGTTTGGTTCAACTTATTAAATAAAAACTATTGCATTTAGTTCTTACTGTATAAAAACCCACCAAATGCAACTGTGAAAAAGATGTACAACAACAATGGCTCAGAAATGATACATTTTACTCAAAGTTTAAGAAAAAATCCAAATACTTCTAGTATTAAACCCAATTCTTAAGTTTAATAACATGACAACACCATCTGTCATATATAATTTATCCTATTAGTTTCAATTGTATTGTATTTACAGCTTTGAAATTTAATTTAATTTATACATATGCTATGATTTTATGTGTTTAAAGGCTGTACTCTCAGGCTTAATGCTTTTTTATATAGTATTTAAGTATTACAATTAAATTAAAACCTAGACTCCTTAGAATTCAGTACAAAGGGTCCGTTGCAACTCTACTAATCAACAAATATACAGTGTATTAAACAATCTACTAGACAGTGAATATACAGTTGAAAATTAATACATTTTCCTTTATGAGGCCTAAAGTCTAAGGACAAGATAAATTATAAATATTGGGCTTAGCAAGAAGTCAGAGAAAGGAAAACAATATAGAAACACAGCTTTTGTAAATAAGGAGTGAAAGAAGAGTTGGAGAGAAGAGAAAGGAGTGAGGAACAAAAAAAGAATAAAGTTCTATTGTGGACAGCTGCAAATTCCCTACAATAGTGACTGTGATTATTATCTATCTATCTATCTATCTATATTCATTGTATATACAATGTACTAATAAAATTAATTAAGAAAAACAAAAAAGAAATACATCAAAGGAAAGTAATAATATTAAGAAGTAAAATGGTCGTAGAGCAGGTTGTTATGAAGAACTCACAAAAGATATCTTAAGTATCAGAGATAAATCAGTGAACAACAAGGAAAAACAGAACTTTCTTTTTTTCATCTAAGTTCCTTGTTCACTTGCACTTTATGGTCTGTGGAGTGGAGCAGCAATGCAGTGCCATTTTTCTCTCCACAAGGATAAACTATAATGTCCAGTGACTTCTCTGTCAAACATCCAGTTCTTATGGCTGAGTGGATCTGTTTCTGGGTGTGTCTAATTCCACCATTTCAGCGATACTCTATTGTCTTAAGTGCTGTAGGTTTATCATAAGACTCAGTGTCTTATGGGTTAGTACCTTCCTGAGCTCCTGCCTCAGGAGCCTTTTTCCCAAGGCTCATGTCAGAAACACTTGCTCACAAAGATATCTGATCTTTTCATCTTGGTTTCCATAAATCTTGTTTTGAAAGCTAAGTGACCAATTACACAAAAGAGAATTATGAGACAGATTCCTGTGCTCAACCTTTGAAAACCATAAGAATATGTATGAGAAGAGAAAATCAGCTTTGTATTAAAATCCATGGAAAAAGTAGCTTTTTAAAATTGGTTTTAAAGTTGACTTTTCCAACAGTGTCCAAGTAGACTAGATTCTCAGGTAACTGCCCTCATTTCTTCCCTTTTGCTTGGAAGTTGTGAGAAGTGTTAAAATTGCTCAGAAAAGTGCAAGTTGGAGTTGAGAAGGGAGCCTGTCTGTAGGACAGAATAAAAATTCTGTGATTGGTTCACTGAAATCTGACTTCAATCTTGTTTTGAAATTTCTGTATTGCTTGTTGTAATCAGGTCTGGTATGATATACATGCAGAACATGTCTATCAGGAGGGAAGCAGATTACTCTCAGACATCCTAGGAACAGGAGGTGGTATCTGGCAGGTAGGACCACATGGGGAAGCACTAGCTCAGCCAGAAGACTGAGGAGGAGAGCAGTGTGGCCAGGGCCATGGGTGATATGTTCAGTGAGGGAAAGAGGGATGCTGGGTGAGACAAGCTGGAAGCTGAGTAGTTTGAACAATGGCATCACAGACACTGGTGTAAGGGACTGGCCTTGAGTTGAATTCAGAGCAAGGGATGGCAGCTCAAGCTACAAGAACCTAAAACAGGAAGTAGGATGTGTGTATGGATTCTGGCTTGGTTGCTTTGCACGTGAAACTCTCTCAAGACAACCATTTGCTAGACCCAAGAGTTAGCTGATGCTGGGAGGGTGGAGGGTGGAGTAGTTTCTTCAGGATGAAAAAGCATCCAATTCCCAAAACAGCAGAACCTCTAGAAGGGAAAAACAACATGACTAATACACATTTGTAGGGTTTATTTTCCCTTTGAACAAAACCTGATTCTGACAGATCAAAATCATATATTTCACAATTCTTATATCTCAAATTAGATTCAGGAGATTATTTTGGAAGTTAACATGGAACAAATAGTCTAGAGTTTCACCGTCTTTATGAAGAATGCCTAACACTCTGTGGGTAGGGAGCCAGGAGGATGCTTGTAAAATGAAAACATGGTGGTTTCTTAAAATCTTATTCCATCATAAGGTAATTTTAAATCATTAATTGAAATAATAGCTAATGCCCAGTTATTCATTACTTTTATGACTTCACTACTACCAAAGTAGGAGTTAACATATACAAAGATGGAATCCATGTAAATAATTCACCAGTAAATTTTATATTATGCTGAATACAAGTTTAGTATCATAGACAGTTAATATAGGTAGAAGTATTCTAAGCAATCAGACAGGGGTAGATCCTTGAGGGAGTCAGTGTAGAAGATAACACAGTACAACTGTGGCTGGAGGTACGTCTGTCAGAGGCCAGGCCTCGAGATAGAGACAGAATGACCAGGCCTACCTGCTTCCCCTGGGGATAAGCAACAATCTGAGATTTTATGTTATAATTATGTTATAATTGGTATTACTTGCCCAGTATAGTCTAGATGGAGATCAATCACACAAGTGAGTGACCAGAACCTCCCGATCCATCCTTTCCTAAAAATGTTTGTTTTTCCCATGTACCCTTGCTACATGACCTACTTCCCTATTGGATCAACATTAGCCAAGAGGCTATACTTGTAATCTTCTTATTGGTTGACTATAGTTCCCACATTTGTACCCACCTTGGGATTTTGTACACACATCATGATTTTGCTCTACAAAATATTTGCAGAGAAGTGGGCTTTATGAAAACTCAGTTTTGAGTTCTCTCCTGTCTCTCAAGAGCTACCCTTCAAACAAAGTTTTTCCTACTCTTAACCTTCATTATTCCTTAGAATTTATTCTTTGATTTCAGGAAACACCAAGTTGGCATATCTGATATCTAGTAGGCTGGGAGTTTCATTTTCCCCATATCATGAAGATGCAAACAATTTCTTACTGGGAATATTTATAATACCATATGCCTCTAGGATACCCATCATTGAAAAATATTATGGTAAATATCTTAATCCAACAGAATATAGAAAAGGTCATGACCAGATTTACTTTTTAGAACTATAATTCTGCAGTAGGACTCTACAAACATATACAATGGGCCAAATCTGAAATGCTATTTTTCTTAAAAATAAATTCCTATTGGAAATAAACCATGTTTTATAACATAATTTACATATTAGTTTTCAGGTTATATTATTGAAGATGTGTAGCTGAGATAGAAACCTGTGCCCTACAAGCCCTGAAATACCCTTCCGCCTGCTCTAGAGGACAGATTACAATAAAAGAGATAATATTTACATGTAAATTGATGAAACACTGTCATTAGAGAAAGATACAGTAATAGTAGGAATACAGAGCAATCAGATGACGTGGAATCCTCAGAACTTCATGACTATGATGGAGGTTTAGCTCGGTGGTACATCACTTGCCTAGCATATGTGAGATCCTAGGTTTAATCCACACCTCCACAATAAATTGAGGAGACAACAAAGGATAAAGTCAAGTGAGAAATCAAGATGAATGGAATATTCAGACAGGGTGGAGATCATTTTAATTAAGATAGGAACCATATGGAAAGCAGAAAGTGAGTGTGTGTGTGCGTGCATGTGTGCGTGCATGTGTGCCCATTTCATACTAGGCGTTGGCTGATGTACTTATGTAAGAGTACAATAGGAAACGTGAAGATTCGTGACAACAATTTGAATTTTGAATACCTATAGAGTATTAAGTGGTGAGTCTTGGAAAGAAGGATATGGAAGATCTAGATGTGATGGAAGCTGGAACATGGAATTTTTCGGGACAAGAACAGATGAATATTTCCAGACAGAGTGAGTAGAATGGAGAGAAATGAAAGTCAAAGGGAGAAGACTAGAACATGATTCAACTTAAAATTTGGGTAAGAAAAGAGGCAGAAAAGAGACTCAAGAGAGTGGCAGCCTCTTCCTGAGGATGATCTAGAACTCCTTTTGGCCTATAACAATCCAGAGCACTGTATACTTCAACCTGGTGTTGTGTATAATTCTGCAAATGTTTGTTAATGTCTTGTTACTCAATGAATGTGAATATCAAAACCATTTTCCTCAAAAATACTTCACAATCCTCAATATCCATTTGCACTCACTTCCCTCAGGTGTATCATACAGCCTGGACATCAAGAGGAAAGAAAGTTTGGTTTATACATGCCTCATATGATTTTGAGTACAACTGGTAATAAAAGCATGAGTAAAATATTATCTTGGGAAATATTTTTGTCTCGAAGGCTATTTGTAAGTTATATCAAAATATGAAGATCAATATCTTTTAAAAAGTGGCTTTACAGAAACAGTGTGTTGCTGCAGTTCACATGCCAAGGATACAGGGCCCAAGACAGGTGGCACTATCTGGAGTTAGTGAAACTATGACAGCAGAAGTGTGAGCCCTTCCTGAGAAGGTCAGAATAGTTTATATTCCAACTTTTCTCCACCTTTTAATCTTTGTCTTGTTTTATTCTAAAAGCTACAATCATCCTTAAAGTACATGTTTTATCTTCTTTGATCATAAAATTAACTCATAAAACCCAAGTGATGATCAAAAATCCTATCTATAAGTTTGGTACCAATGAGTTCATAATTATATGATGCTATCAAGTCACTTTTCCTCTTGTATCTTATTTGATATTTATCTCCCTCTTAAAAAGATGTTTGAAAAAATGAAAAAGATAAGTACTTCAAGCATTTCTGATCAAAGTAAAAAGCACAACTACTTGAGGACCTCATCTTCCAAAAAAGGATATGGAAGAATAGCAAATTACATAGATTAAGTGGAAGAAAACATTAATATAAATGAAAACATCAGTTAATTAGGAAAATAGTCAGAATAAACCAGATAAATAAATAAACCAGAAACTATTTTGAACAGTTATAAAATCCTAACTAGACAAATGGTGAGGGGTGGGGAGGAAGGGTATTCTGTTGAATGTTTGGTACTATTAGGAATAGAAAGTGGAATATCCTAGTACAACTATCTTAGTCATTATAAGGATAAACAGAACATCACGAATCATCTAGATGCCCAGCAAAATTTCTAAGTTTTCACAAGACACAGGTTACCAACAAGATGGCAGGTGCTGATCTGTGGTGGGCTGTAGGACCTGGGGAGGGAATTGCAAGGCCTATTTTTTCCACCGTCAGAGATAGGACTTTCATAGTTTGAAATCAGTTATGGAGGAGGACTACCACCACAGAAGTTGGCAAACATTAGGTTAGAATTCTTCTCTCATCCACAGGGATGGACCAGTACTGTCTTTGGACAGTAGGCAGGATGTCTGAGGCAACACAGGTGGTTCGGAAACATGTACTGTCTCTCGTGAAGCTAAGAGGCCTGATGATTGATTCATGTTGCTTTACAATGAGAATTGATTAATTGATTAAAATGGGGTTAAGCTTGTTAGTTACAATGAGATTTAAAAAAATGATTTTACTTATTAAGGAGAAAAATGTATTTGGAGTAAGGGAAGTATTTTATAAGTAGACATTGGTGATATTGTACAACATTATAAATATAGTTCACGTCACTAAATTATACACTTAAAATGATAAAGTAAATTTCCTGTTTTATAATAGTAAAAAATGTAAAAGCAAAAGAAAGGAATGTAATTGAATTATTTATAGTTAAGGTCTAGATTATGTATTAGGCTCATAATTTTGGTTGATGAATAAAATAAAATTTCATGTGAAAAAGTAAGGTGGCGTTAATATTGCATTTCTTTTTGCAAATCATTTCTGTGTTCTTTGCTTAGTATGAGTTTGCATGGTGGAGTAGCCCAGAAACACTCCTTGTGTGAGTGTTAAAGCAGCATCAGGGTGCCATGCCTCCTTTCTGCATCAGGTTCCCTACCAGGGGCTTGGATGTGTTCAGAACTGCTCCTTCCTGCGTTCTGTGTTCTGTAGCTGGCCCCACTCACTTTCTTCCTTTCTTTTTTTTTTTTTTTTTGAGACAGAGTCTCACTTTGTACTTCAGGCTGGCCTTGAGCTCAGCCTCCAACTCACATCACAGCAATCCTTCTGCCTCTGCCTCCCAAGTGCTGGGATTACAGGTGTGAGCCATCACGCCCAGCACTATGGTATGTGGTACTGGTTACTGCTGGGCATGAGTCTCTACACCCAGTATTGTATGTGGTTACCGGGGATTGAACTCGGGTCCTTGCACTTGCAAGACAGGCGCCGGAACCACTGAGCTATATCCCTGGCCTCCCGCTCGCTTTCTAATTGGTACCAGTGCCATATGGCTTTTGATCTGTGTGCTGCTTTCTTTAGCCTTTTGGTTTTGCAGTTTAATCACTTGATATAATTGTCCACCCATCTATAGATGCAAAAATATTCTTAAATTACTTTACTGGCAATAGAGTCAGATAAGGCTTATATCTATTTCTTTAAATGTGAATGAAAGGGTTAGAATCTGTATTTTATGGTTATACTTAAGGCCTAAGAAACGATCCCTAGTTTAACAATGTAAAACAACCACCATTTTATTATGCTCCTTGACACTAACGGAGCAGGGATTTGGAAAGGGGACAGAATTTAAGGCTGGTTCCGTAGTGTATGGAGCCTGTGCTGGAAACACTTAAAGGCCTGATGTTTTTCTGTCCAGAGGCTGGAATTATAAATGGCTCATCCATTCAAGTACCTCGATCCTGGGCGAGGGAGACTCATACAACCAGGCTGCCGGCCAGAGCTCCTACACTTAGTAGCTTCGTTGTGTATGTTGGCTCTTGATACAGTGGTAAGCAGCCTTGAGATACATGATAGCTTAGAAGTCAAGTGCACAGTTGCAGCTCAGCAGGGGGCAGCTGCAGAGCTGTCTCTGACCTAGACCTGGAGCTTCGGCTGCCTGTTACTCCAAGCGAGTCATGTGCCATGAAGGAGATGTTTCTTCTCTTTTTGATCGGAACAAGCATGTGTTAGAATCAAGAATGTGAGACAGGAAATACTTTTGCTATCATTCAGGGAAAATTTACTGTGCTACATTATGATTTCTAGCTGTCTCCCTGTTGAGCTGTTCAATTTCTATAATTCAATATGACTCAGGAATATTCAAAATATTCCTCTAGCGTTCACCATCCTCACACTCCTTTACTTTCAACCCTGTGGTGGGCTCCATCGTGTCAACCATAGCTTAGTGTCAGATGCAACACCAGCACTAATAATTATGGAATTTTGTTCTTTGTGTTTATTTTCTATGGCTCTTTAGGTCTGTGGAGGAAATGTACTGTTATGGTCATGAAGACTTCCTATTGAATGTCTCAGTGCTTGAGAAAGCAAATCAGAACGTAGAAAGAGCATTACTAATCAAGTCCATAATCAAGGTTTAGTTTGACAGAGACTTCAATAATAATGAAATATTCTCCATGTATTGCAAAGTTAAAACCTTAAATTTGATTTCAGTGTAAAATGAGTTAGAATAATCTACTCTCTGAAGAAAAATCACGTAATACTTTTCTTATTGTGTTTCAAGACGTCTAAATTCTGATAACTAAAGAAAAAAGAAAGGATAGGGTTTCAGAAGTGAGAAGAAAAAGGAAAGGTTATTGAATTAGATGAGTTAGTGAGGAAATATTCTAGTATCTGTCATTTACTTCATACCTGGTGGTGGTTAATTATAACTAGTGAAACACACTTAGAAGGAAAGTTTTCTAGGTAGAGGAAATAATTTTTTTAGAGTCCTTGAATCCAATAAAACTTTATAGATTAGAGTTTGTTTTAGGAACTGTATATATAGTTAGAAAATGTTGAAGCATTTTAAAGGGAACAATGACATGTTTACATTTACATTATGAAAATATGTCTGCCTGCTTCTCTAGATGAAAACGGGGCAAAACAGAATTGGTGTTTGCTGAATTCTTTGTGATTATGAAACAAAACAAAGTCAGAAACAAATACAACTCTGGACATAATTTGCCAAAAAGAGATGGCAGATTTTTTAAATATTCCAACTACTGCTCACAAATCATTCAACCAATAATGTCACTGAGTGTGTTTGAAGGGTGGTGGGAATATCCACACACACATTACTACAACTAGGAAATACCCATGTTACTTGTCCCTACCTGCTTTCTGGGTTATGGTTTCTGTCATTGCTCATAACTATTAACTATAACTCTGAAAAAAACCTTCTTTGCTAATTGTTGAAATTAGCCATCCTTCAAGTTCCAATGTAACTGTTTCCTCAAACAAGAAGCTTCCATCTTCCTCTCCAACTCTCTGGCACTTTTCTTAAACATTTCTTAGGATATTCTTTCCTTTGACTACAGAACAATCGTTACTTATTGAATGCATCATTCTGGATCCCAACAATTACTGTAGACCCAAGGTGGCATATGGTCTGTGGGAGAGGCAGGCTGTGACACCTTTTGTAGAATAATTAATGTACAACTGAAATTCACATCCTGATGCACAATCATCAGAGTATATAGTGTTCTGTTATTTCAAACAGAGGCCTATTCAGTCTTTATTATCTGTCATAATCAACTTCCCACCATATATCTTTGATGGTTCATCTATAAATGTTAATTGAATTAATTTTTAAGTTTAACATATTTTGAATTTATTTTAAACATGACTAATGAGTTATTCATTTACTTGATTAATATGCCCTCTTTTCTTATTATAATTCTGAAAGATAATTTACCTGGATAAAACTATATTAAAATGACATATATTCAGGAACAAAAGTAAAATCAAGTTTAAATATTATCATCCTTCCCTAGATATCACTTAATCAAGTGTTAGTTACATCGTGCCCTTTAATTCACTTATCACTTCTTTGAGCTTTTAATGCTTATAATTCTATTTTTATCCTGTTCAACTGAATCATCATCAAGATTACTTTTGAGTAGAGTTGTGCAATATTGTGTAATACTGCTTAGAGTATAATGTTAAATTAATAAATTTGAGAAATTTAAAAAGAAGATTCTTTGGAATTAGCAATCAAATAATATTTTCAGGATGAGAGCAGTATAAAATAGATAGCATTTAAGATAAAAGAGGTTTAATTCAGGAATATGTGCTCCTACATGTTACAAGCACTTAATAGACTAACTGGGAGCTTTCACTCAAGTAACACTTCAAGGGAAGTATCTCTTGGATAGTTTGTTCAGGGTTACTTCAACCTAATCTACTCTTGGAATGAATAAGAAAAACTTCAAAAAATTCCCACATGCAGTACCTTTGAGCCTACTTTTATAGGGTTATCAGTACTTTTATAGTATATCACTGTAATTTACAGTACATTTCCTTCCTAATTTATTAAGCTTAAGAAAGAAAAAGGGCAGTGTTTTTGTTTAGTAGTAAGGAAGCATACAACAAGCACCTTCACATCTCTTGACATTTCTTTTGCATAAATAATATCTAGAACGATTACAAATCCAACTCATAATTTCTTATTATAACAGTTGTCACCATTCAACTTTGGGATTTTATATTGACTGAAAACACTGCAATACTCACTGTGGCAGGATGTAAACAGCTATTTAGTAGAACGAGCATTTAAAACGTAATGTGATAAGTCACATGACTCAAGACTTCCTGGTTCCCTCAGTCCCTATTATGCAATTGTGAAGCAGTCTTTTGTTTTGTTTTTTTTAATAATGAAGAAGATAATCTAGGATTTGCTTTTTTAGTGGGTAATCATAGTGATAAATTAATTAATCTTAATGTATCGATTCCCCTTTGTTTCCCACATTGCTTATCAGTATAAAGCAATCAGCAAATCAATACCACACTTAGTGGCTGGCAATGTCTCAAGACTTAGGGAACTTGCTTATTTGTTTTAAAATTATGGCTATTACTTAGCTTTATTTTTATGCAGGTTGATTGTGGGGATTAGTAGATTTGGAGAAGGGATTAAGTATTTTACCTGCCTGCATCAGAAGTGTATAAAGAGAACTACTGGAAGATATCAGGTAATAGATAATTACTTTGGCACCTGACAGGAGTGTGGCCCAGCTACGAGTATTTTATTACTTACTAACACAGGCAGGGGTCATTCAGCTTTTGAGTCAACTCAGATACCTGCAAAACAGCTACTCTGGCACATTTACAACCTCGTGAACAAATTGGTGCAATTTTAGGTCCCTCTGCTGATTTACCTGGAAAGTCCATTATAAAATAAATAAGATAATGAACTTAACAGGTGGCTACTAGCAAATGCTCTTGCATACTGTCACTTTCAACCATACCGGAAGGGTGATGTGTCCTCACTTATGCATGTCTGTTATTATGTGATCCATGTATTTGAGACATGCCCTCTTCTTTTGGATTGAAAATTTGCCTGAATTAATTTTCTCTTGCACATTAACAGAGCGCTTTTAATCTGAATCCAGCATTTGCCAGATAGAGTCAAATAGATATTTAGCTACAAGGATTGTAAGTGCAAAAACTGTAACTTCTTTTCTTTATTTGCAGACAGATCAAGCTGTAGCCAGAGAAGTTTCTGAGATTCAGTTAAGATTGAGGTAAAAGCTAAAGTTGGGCTTGGAATGAATAAGAAAAGTAGCAAATGGAGACACTTTTCTTCTCTTGATATCTTTTACTATTTCTGGAAGAGTAATCCAGTGTATTCATCTAGACATTCTAGGATTCATCAGCAATCCTAAGATAGCTAAACACACACAGTCAATGAAAAAAAAATAACTGAAATGAGACATAGAGAAGACTGACTTAGAAATAAGCTGAGGTGACTCATGATTTCCAGGAGAAAATAGTACAGTTTATGTGTCATCAGCAATTGAAAAGCAGCACATGGAAGAAGATAATTAAGATTAGAATGTAGAAAAAGCTTGAAATAGAGACTTACAGACCTCTTAAAATAGGAAAGAAGAGAGTGAAAGGAAAAGAAGGAGTAATACAAAAAGTTATAATATAAGAAGATGAGTTCAAATTACTTTATTAAGGATTAGTTTCTTTTTGGTATCTGTTAATGGGAATAACCCAGTTTTAGTCACCATGTGAGTATATAAATAGTGCAACACATAATCATTTGATATCTTTCATAGTAAGATCATCTCTCAACGGCATTCTTGATTTTTATAATGTGAAACTCACTATAAAATGAGCATTATGCGTAGACCACAAGAGACAAAAATTTGGATTGAGTCTTTGCTTTGCCTCTTTAACATCTCAAGACACTTAGCTTTCTGCGCTTTGCATTCTCATCTGAAAAATGAAGTATAATAATATTACCTGACTCTTAGGTGTACTGTTCCCTTTAAATGAGTTAACCCAAGGAAGCTCTTGAAGAGTGCTCACAGTGCAGCATTATCTAAGTTTTATGAATGTTAGACTCGGATGATGTCTTATAACACTCATTCTTAGTGTTCCCTTCTTCAGAATCAAATAAGTGATGTTGCCTTTATAAAGAATCTCAGTACATTTATAAGTTTTAAGGGATTTTTGTATTTATGTTTTTAACTGAGGGACTTGTGGTTTTTGAAAAAAATGAATTATGAGGATAAGGAGAGATCATTTGGAGGAGCCTTTATGTATATAATTAGAAACAAAAGCAGATCGGGGTGCTCAACATAAAAAACCTTCATGTTACATTTGCTAAAATTGATTTTATTTAAACCTCTTTGCATAAGAGGAGGGAGGGAAAATGCTAGGATTGAGTATGATTAGAAATTGAAATAAATCTGCTGAGAAATCTAAAACTGGTTGGTTTATTGCATTCTTTCTGCAGGCTCACGTGCCTTCAGGAGTGATACCGGATGATTAGAATTGCTGGCTTATGAAAGCAGCTGGTGTACGTTTAACAGTTTAAAACTGCACCGAGAGCAGAAACCAAGGGTGCATATGTTTCAGCTTAATCACATATGACTTAGCTTAATCTCCTGATATGAGTTGAATTCATTTGGATAGAGTTAATGAGAGTCGTGGTGCACTCATGTGTGCAGCAGTGGTCGGCCATGCCCTTCACTGACAAAGAGAAGTGCATTATTGAGACAGTGTGTTATACACAGGTTTTGCTTCTAGAATGCTACATGTGATTGACGACAAGAAGTTCTGCCATTTTTCCACAATAGTAGTAAAAGCAGGATGACTCAACACTACTGTCTGTTCTGCTATTATTTCCACCCAACCAATACCATGAAATGACAACCTTGGTTGATCCA
>PVIR01010436.1:39388-50230 GCA_004026965.1 Petromus typicus | reverse complement strand
ACAGTTGAAAAGGCCAAATTCTAGAATGTTTAATTTTGGCAGGTGATAATGTACTTGGCTACTCCATAATCTTTTCTGTTGAATCTTGGTTTATTTGTAAGGTAAAAATTAGTTTTTCCTATCAGTCTGCATATTTATAGCAGACAGTTTTCAGGAACAAAACTTTTGCATTTTGATTTGTGAAGCTTTTGTTAATTTTGTAGAAATTTGGAAAAAAAAAAACCATTATAGCAGGGCTGAGGATTTAGGTCAGTGGTTCTGGTGCCTGTCTTGCAAGCTCAAGGGCCCGGGTTCGATTCCCCGGTAACCACATAACAATACTGGGCGTGGAGACCCACACCCAGCAGCAACCAGTACCACATACCACAGTGCCGGGCATGGTGGCTCAGGCCTGTAATCCCAGCACTCGGGAGGCAGAGGCAGGAGGATTGTGATGTGAGTTGGAGGCTGAGCTCAGGGCCAGCCTGAACCACAAAGCGAGACCCTGTCTCAAAAACCTAAAAAAAAAAAAAAAAAAAAAAATTAATACTGTACTTTTTTCTCTATATACTTATTTAATTTACTCTTTTATCTTTTTTTTAGGTGTCAGGGATCAATTAATCTTAGGGGCTCGTACATCTAGGCAAGTGTTTTACTTCTGAGCTATAACCCCAGCCCTATTTTGGTTGATTTTTCTAGATGTTATGATACTTCATGCTTAAAAGATTGTAGTGTTTACTTTCAGCATAACCACAGTACCAGCATCACACACAGAAAATTTAAGATTAACACCTTACTGCTCTCCAAGAAGGTACTACTCAAACTATCCATGGAAGGAATTCCATTTTAAAAATTACCAATCCATTGCTGACTGGCACTTTTGTAAAATACAATAAAGTAAATCACTAGAAAAAATGAAATTTAAAAATACTCCCAGCATACAACAAAGTATAAGAACATTTTTTTTTACTGTTAGACTCAACAAACAAAATTATTTTTGTCAAGTCTCTACATGTTTAATATCTGTACTTATCTCACCATAGATAGGTAACAGTTTACAGATCAACACGACTGAATTTAACCTTTGTGTAGCACTAATCTAATGTTCATAGGTCCTTTTTGGGTTGCCATTATTTTCTTCAGAATAAGGCTTTTTATTTTAAATTTTTAGTGGATCAATAATATTCAGTATATTTGGTTGCCATTTTTCTTTAACCTACAACAATTTCCTGATGTTATTTGAGAGAGTTGTTTAACATTTTTGAAGTATCCACGCCAGTTTGTTTGTTTGTTTATTTCTTCCTTTATTTTCTTTTTCTTTTCTTTCTGTCCTGGAGATTGAACCCAGGGTCTATTAGGCAAGCACTCTATTACTGAGGCATAACCCTGGTCCTAACTGGGTATTTTCTTAAGTCCGGATTAAAACATTGTGGAGCACATCATGTTGATGTACCCCCCCCCCCCCCCCGTTGGTGGTATTAGTAGGATCATCTGTTGAAGTAGTATCTGTTTTATTTTTTAAAGGCTGTATGTATGTATTCAAGTTAACAGTAAGTTTAACGAGCATCTGTCAGAGCTATATGACAGATAAGCTAAACTGTCAAGTTGATTGGCTTGGGAGCTATCTAGGGGATTAGTGACCTACAATTCTGTGTGTGCCAGGGTAGGTCATGCATCTTGGGGTCTCTGTGTGGCCCCGAGCCCTTCCTCTATGTCATTGCTCCCTTGCTCTGGCCTCCAGCTGCCAGGAAGTGAGCAGCTTCAGTCTCCTATGCCCTTCTGTCATGATGTTTCTCCCTTTGGGCTTGCCAACTGTGGATCGAAACCTCTGAAACCATGAGCCAAATTAAATCTCCCCTCCTTCAAGTTGTAGGTATTGAATATTGCAGCCCATCAGTAAAAAGCCAACTATAGTTACCAGTTTTAGGCAGTGGCCTACGCAGATGAGTAAGACCTCGTCATCATGTTGTCAAGTCACTGGTGGCAGAAGAGACAAACTTATAAACTACAACTTGCAGCATAAAATAGATTTTGGTATTTGCCATAGTAAAGTTATAGGCAGGATGCTCCACAAATACAGAGAAGAGAGAGATAGTCTGGATTAAGGAAGGGTTTGCACAAGAAATGATATTCAATTTGAGTCTTCAGGAATAGGGAATGTTTGGGTAGGAAACCTGGTATTGGAAAGGAAAGAAAGGGTGGTGGGTAAGAGAAAAGGGATCACTTAAGCAAGGGTACAGAGGCATAAAAAATCATTTCACATTGTGGAAACAACAGTTAATCCAAAGTGGTTGAAGAACAAATATAATGGGAAGTGAAATACAGCTGTTGAAGGCCTCAAATGCCTTGCCTCCGAGTTTAGTCTGTTCTGCAGTTACTAGGGAGAAGAGGGGAAATTTTGAGTAGAGAAATGACCCAATGAGATCTCTTGTTGAGAAAGACCGTTCTTCCAGCAAAGAGGCCTGTCTGCTTCACATACCACTTAGGAAAATGTTATAAATTGTCCTAGACCAAGGCCTAAATTACAGCAGCAGGACAGAGGTACAAAGACAGTGCTAGTGCCAATGAAACTGAAACAGTGAGGGGTGTGAGGAACTGGACATGATTGTTATTCTCAGCATGAACTACCAGGCTGTTGTTAAGAAGGGGACGTGATGGGGCCGGGGAGTTAGCTCAGTGGTTCTGGCTCCTGTCTTGCAAGCGCAAGGACCCGGGTTCGATCCCCGGTTAACCACATACCATACTGGGCGTGGAGACTCACCCCAGCAGCAACCAGTACCACATACCACAGTGCCGGGCGTGGTGGCTCACGCCTGTCATCCCAGCACTCGGGAGGCAGAGGCAGGAGAATTGCTGTGATGTGAGTTTGAGGCTGAGCTCAGGGCCAGCCTGAACCACAAAGTGAGATCCTGTCTCAAAAAACCTTTAAAAAAAAAAGGGGGGACATGATGGTGAGTTTGGACATCAGTAGGCCATATATGAGGTGTTGGTGGTACCTCAGGATAGAAATGTGTTTATCGTATAATTATAAATGATTATATAAATGATAATTATAATTTATAATTATGTGTGTTTATCGTATATTATATCACAATATGGTGACAGGCTGGTCTGGAGATACAGATTTGTTGACTTCTTTGGTCTAGGCAATTGACGGTGAACCTTTCAGAGCTTTCAATAATACAAGGAGCCCGGTCACATGTGGTCTGCTCTAGGTACTGTGTTGGATACTCTCCCTCATCTAATATTCACAGCACCCTGGTGAGGTACACACACAATGGGTGGAGCATCGCTAATCTGACAACCAGAAATGTAAAATGCACCATAGTTAGACCTTTTGAGTGTCAGCATGATACATGGGGCCACTTTGGATCTGGGGTTTTCAGGTTAAATGTGTTTGATTGATAAAGTCTGTGGTAATATTCCAAAGTCCAAGAAACTCTGAAACCTAAAATATCTCTGGTCCCAAGCATTTTGGATAAAAGAGACTCAACTTGTATCTCTATTTAAGAGGTGAGTACTCCAGACCCACCCCTGTCCCTTGGCATGATGAAGCAGCCTATTCCTGACTTTTTTTTTTTTTTTTTTAGCATTTAACACTGTCATAATCTTAGCCATTGTGTTTATTGACATTGCATTGATCACAAAATATCATACTCCCCCATCCAGCCTTTCTCCTTCTCTGTAATGTTTGTAGATGGAAGGATAATTCTTGATCAATGAATATATTTGTTCATGATGACTTCCGAGTAAGGCTGTATATCTACTTCAATTTAGGTGTTTTTTAAATCTCTATTATGTGCAAAACTTTAAGAATTGACTATAAGGTAGAGAAGTGCCTTAGATCTAGTTTCAGAAAACATGGGTTCAAATCCTAGCCTTTTGGAAGCTGAATGTGGTGACACACCCCTGTTGCCCTAAACTCTGGGAAACCGAGGCAAGAGGATCACACGTTCAACTACAGATTGGCAATTTAGTGACCTAGCAAGTCCCTGTCTTAAAATAAAAACAACAAAAAAGGGGCCAGATACTTAGCTCAGTGGTTCCGGCGCCTGCCTTGTAAGCACAAGGTCCCTAGTTCAGTCCCCAATAACCCCATGCAACAATGCCGGATGTGGTGACTCACACCTGTAATCCCAGCACTTGGGAGGCAGAGGCAGGGGGATTTCCTTGAGTTCAAGGCTAGCCTGGGCTATAAAGTGAGCAGGACCAGCCTGAACTACAAAGGAGACCTTGCCTCAAAAAAAAAAAAAAAAAAAAAAAAACCTCAAAACAAAACAACAACAAAAAAGCTCAGTGCACAGACCCTGGGATCAATTCCCAGTACTGGAGTGGGACCCACTGGTAATAAAATAATTAACTGTTGCTGTACACAGCTAGTCATGAGGGTAGAGTTCTAGCCAAGTTATGTGGTTTTCCACATTCATGATGGGCACGATTGCAGTATTGAGATTGACCATCTACACACAGGCAGTGAGTACAGATAGGGAGAAAAAGAACAGGGGCAGAATTTTAAAGGCATCTGAGTGTAAAAGAATCTCTGAAGGACTTCTGGGAGCATGAGAAAGAGAGTCAAGAAAATAGTGGGCCGGGGATTTAGCTCAGTGGTTCCAGTGCTGACCTTGCAAGCACAGATCCTTAGTTTGATCCCCATAACCATATACAACAATGTTAGGCGTGGAGACTCATGCCCACCAGTAATCAATACCACGTACCATAGTGCCGGGCGTGGTGGCTCATGCCTGTAATCCCAGCACTCGGGAGACAGGGGCAGGAGGATTGCTGTGAGTTCAAGGCCTGAGCTCAGGGCCAGCATGAACTATAAAAGCGAGACCCTGTCTTTAAAAAAAAATAGAGACAGGGGGGCACTAGGTCCCAGGAAGAGCATGGTCAGTAGTTGATACCTGATCGCATAAGGATGAAGAGCAGTGAGAAAAGATGGCATCAACTTTAGGGACAACCTGTGGTCTTGCAGTGCGGGAATAGGGAGTGTCACAGTCAGGTGGAGGAGTCTAGTGTGAGAAGAATGTAGTAGGAATTTAGCGTAGGCCCTGGTTTGGAGGCAAGTAGGGGAGCTGTGACTGGCAGCCTCCTGAAATTCTTCATGGAGTAGAAGATCTTGAGTGTGCAGTTTGCTTGTAATTTTTGTATACAAAGTTTTAAAGTTAATATAGTTAAGAGGTTTTTATTTTACTCCTCTGTTGGTACATTAAATTTTATACTGAAAAAGGAGGCCAGAGTGCTTTTTTTTTTTAAAACTTTGTAGTCAATTAGTAAATAAAAACAGGGTTTGAAGCATAGGGTAGTAGTGGAGCACTTGTCTAGCATGTCCAAGGCCCTGGGTTCAGTCCTCAGCACCACCAGAAAAATGAAAAATAACAATGACAAAAATGTTCTAAAACTTCTCTATCCCAGACTCATGGACATTCACACATCTTGCTTTGGAGAAATTTTGTTAGCTAAATACATAGCTTGAAATATCATCTCTAGTCTGTGAGAATCGGAGAAGAAAAAGGATCTCAGCCAAGCCTCATGAATTTAGAAAGGAAACGCAGTGCTTAGTACCAGTTGGGAGATGTCTTGAAATCCCGGAATTCTAGGGCCAGAAATTATCTTAGAAATCACCAACTTTATTTCAACGATTGATTCATGGAACTCTTATAAATACCCTACCACTTGCAGACTGAGAAGTGGAATGCCAGTTAATTCTTGTCCTCGAGGAGCTCACAGCCCAGTGGCAAAATCAGAGAGCTCAGTAACTCCTTGGAGTTCAGTAATGAAGGGAAAAGAGCTATAATTTAATAGATTTTTATTTTATTTTACTTCTCTTCCTCTCGTGTGTGTGTGTGTGTGTGTGTGTGTGTGTGTGTGTGTGTGTGTGTTACTTAGGATTGAACTCAGGACCTTGCACTTGCAAGGCAGGTGCGGTGCCACTGAACTACATCTCCATCCTGATTCTTATTTTCTTTTGGGCTCTGCTGAATCAGGAGAGAGATGAGAGCAGAGACAAAGAGACATAGAGAGATTTTTTTAATGCAAGCAGTCTTGAGTGTGCTTTAACATTAGGAGGGGAAGAACGGGTAAAGAGGGCTGCTGTTCAATGTCCAGTTACTTTAATGGTTCTAGGGCCCCCAGCCTTCCAGTCAGCTGATCATGGCTGGCCCACATTCGCTGGGTATGCAAGAAGCTGATGGGGAACAGTGAGCTTCCCAAGGAGAAGAGAGGCACAGACCTATATTTACTTGAATTTCTTGTTGTTCTCTAACTTCTGTAGGCCAGGGTTTTACATCGTTGTTTAGGAAATCTGTTTCTGTCAGAGCTAGGACTGTTTTTAGTTTTGTTTTGTGATTGTTACTGACTTGCTGTAGTTATGAATTACCACAGGATAAGATCCCAAAAGGTATTCTAAAGCTACATAGAATTTAATTTTGCACTGGCCACACTACTATCCTTAACAATGTGAAGCCAAAAGGAATGCATGCCAGCATTAGAAACAGGAAACAAAGATTTAGATTTTGCTGCTTACCTATGTAATTTTGGACAAATCACAAAATCTACTTGTGCTCTAATTTATTCTTATGCAAAATACCTATCTCCACAGGATTGTTGCAAGGTACAAGTGAGATACTGTATATAAAAGAAAAGGCTTTGTAAACTTTAATATCAGTTGTACTTCCAGAATGCTGATCTTTAAAAAATATTTATATCTGACCATATCTGGGCCCAAGTGATTTAATCATTGAAATATTAAAATTCCATTACTATTTCTTAAACATACTTGAGACTACTTTATGAGTATAAAGAAGACGGCTTTAGTTTTTTGTTTTTGAAATGTTGCTATTTTTACAGTTGACTTTCAAACTAGGCATATTTTCTTTCTACTTTTCAGTTTGACGTTGTTAAGTGTCTATTTCTCATATCCCGTTTACCCTCTTTTCTTTGTGTGCTGGGGATTGGCCTTTGCGCTAAGCTGTATCCTAGCCCTTTGTATTTACCTTTTTTTTTTTTAATTTTGAGTCAGGGTCACATTAAGTTGACCAGATTAGATCCAAATGTGGCACCCTCCTGTCTCAGCCTTTCTAGTCCTGGAATTACAGGCGTAAGCCAGCCACCACACCCAGCTTCCCCACATTTTTGGCTTGTGTGATAGAATCAGCGATTGTCTTTTGTTAGAAACTGAATAAATTATGATATTTATTTAATAAAAACACTTCAAGGCAGTCACTGGTGGTGAATTTGTGGCACATATGGTGCTGCCAGCTTCTTATTATCATTGAAAGGCCTGCCATCACCACTCTAAGGTGACTGGTGGCCCGTTTCTCTATTGCTGGGGAAATGCATAGCACTAGTTACACAGGCCAGAAGAGTGCAAGGGGATTCAAGAATTATACTAGCGACAGGACTGTTTCCCTTGGTAATCCCACATTCTGGGTCAAAGGATAGAACATTGAACAAGCAGAACCTGTGGTGCACAGTGGGACGGCATGGGCGCCCGCCAGGCCTCCCAGGTTAGGTAGGCTCTTGCTCTGCTTCTGTCTCTTTGTGCCGTGGGAACCTTGGAAAGTTACTCTTCTGTATTTCTTTTCCCTGCTGTAAAAGGAATACTATTAGTACCTATCTCATTGGATTGCTTTGAATATTAAATTATGTAATACATAGTTAATGTGTCTTAAACTGTGCCTGACATTGTAAGTACTATAATAACTGCTTGCAGCCGCTGTACAAATGTGTAAGTGTGAAATTCTGTGGTGCAGACACTTTCTGTGATAGGGTTTCCAGATCACCTGAGGCATACGGCAACAAGAAGCATGTATGGAAAGGTGAGACTTAACCAGAAACCCTCAAGGGTAGATAGACAGAGTTGAGGAAGAGAAAGAAAAGTAGCGCAGGACCACAGAGTACTATTAACAAAAGTCTGTTCTGTTCATAGAACAGGGACGAGACCAATCTGACCGAAGGGTCTAATTACGATGGAGGTAAACACTGGTCAGGTGAGTAGTGGGATGAGAACAAACGAGGTAGACAAGACTGTCAGCTGAAGACAGCATTGGGTAGTTGCGTTCACGTTTGTTTACTTGCACTTCACAGACATACCCGATGTCCATACTCCACACTCAGTCTCGTTTCCATCATCTCTTCCTATTCCTCCTCTTTTTCTAGAAATATCAGCAGACCCTGGCCCATGGAGGAGCGTTCAGGCTACTGGCACTTCTCCAGTGAAGCAAATCTGGGTCAAGATAAGATGTGTGCCACCTGTTTCCTCACTCCTTCAGGAAAGTGAGAGAGGAATCTTGATTAAATTTAGCTAATCTTCTCAGAGCCCAGGCCATAAATGACCCACAGTGGCCTGAATTTGCTTCACACTATGAAACTCTGCTGTAGTTTTTTCTTTTCTTCCTCTTTCTCTGACTCTCTGTTGCCCTCTGTCCTTGCTCCCCGACTCCCTTCTTTCTTGCTCTCCTGGAGATGCTGAGAGTTTAATCCAGGGCCTCAGTCATGCTAACCAAGTGCTCTACCATGAGCTATATCCCACTCCCCTCTTATTTTGAGACAAGATTGCTCAGTGGTTTATATTTTCTTTAATAAGGACACTCACTAAAAAGAAAATTTCAGTTGAAGATCCCACAGATTTCACACAATTTTATTAAATTATCTTCTAAATGTTAAATATAATTAAAGTATATGTGTAAACTTACACATTGTGTGGGGAGGGTCCTACACTCTTGTGTTAACTTCCCCATTGAGATGATGGACTAGTTTACCTTTCTGTTCACTTACACCTATCATCCAAGACGCAGAAAAACAATGAATGCATCTTACTCAAAGTTCTGTTCTTACCTGGAGCATGATAATCCCAAGAAATACAATGAGAGATGTTAAAAACATACATACTACTAGGAATGTAAATAGTGTAACATAGACTATTATGGTAGATCCCTGTACCTTCTTAAACAGTCTGACATTCCACAGAGGAGAAAATGGAGGAAGCTCATCATTCAGATGATAAAAATAAATCATATTCATTGAAATCTTTAAAAGAATAGGTCCACTGTGTTAGGTTATGTGAAGAGTACACATCTTCTCTCTCATCAATTTTTGGTTTAAATCAGTGTAACTAAATCAGAATTCTGTTGGATTTAATATTCATGTTAGAATTATTTTAATGTGAATAAAATTAACAGTAAGAACATGCTGCAAGACAGTTTTCTTCTATGAGCCCCAGGTCTGCCCGGGCCCTTCAAATGCTGGGCCCCGCTCTCAGGACTGCACCAGCGTTTTGCCTCTGGTCGGGCCGCTAGTAGGAATGCAGTGAGCCAGTATGGGTGGTGGAGCCTTCATATCACGCTTGGAGGGAGACCACCTTTTTGAACAGTTGTTCTATAATTTTAACTTTTTTTATTAGGGAAACATCTAGAAAATGACTTTGCAATTAGCTTTAAAGATTAAAGCTGTGTCTGGCATAGGGCAGGCACTTAATAAACAAATGATAGATATTTTGTTGTTTAATTTTTTTCCTTCTTTGACTTTGAGAGATCTTTGAAAATGCTGGGCCGGGGATATAGCTCAGTGGTTCTGGCGCCTGTCTTGGAAGCTCAAAGGCCGGGGTTCGATCCCTGGTAACCACATAACAATACTGGGCGTGGAGACTCACGCCCAGCAGCAATCAGTACCACATACCACAGTGCTGGGCGTGGTGGCTCACACCTGTAATCCCAGCACTCGGGAAGCAGAGGCAGGAGGATTGCTGTGATGTGAGTTGGAGGCTGAGCTCAGGGCCAGCCTGAACCACAAAGTGAGACCCTGTCTCGCAAAACCTAAAAAAAAAAAAAGAAAATGCATATTGTAGTTATATATTGATATCTGTATTTTGTGCCTTTGAGGAAATGTAAATATTCCCTTCTAAATGAAGATTGCTGGTCTTCAAATCTTTTTGTGCCATTTCCATTGTAGGTAGGTTTATTATGTTAAGATGATGTTCCCCTAGTTAATACAAATATGTATCTTAAAATATTTGGCCAATTGAATAAATTGTAGAAACCTGCAGTAAACAAGATTCCCCTGAAATCTCACTGATCCCACTAGATGGCGTTAATTCATTAAGTGATAACTTCAGCTTCAAGTTTAGGCAGGCGGCACTTGCACACAACTGATTTGGAGTGTTTTGGAGGCTGCCTGGGGCAGTGCAGTCAGATTGCTTACTGTTTGTTTACAAGGACTTGTGGAGGGCTTTCAAAAACCGGAGGAGGACCAGAAGACTGATATAGTCACACCAAAAAACCTTAATAAGCTTCTGTAATTTGTGCCGTGCTTGTTAATTCTGCTTTGATTTAACTTTTGCCTTAATTGTACATCCAGCTGAAAGATCATGAACTTACTGTTTTCTCATAGTTTATTACCATATAATCATCATTTTTGTTTATGTTTCTGGAAATATTAGAAAAGAAATGAAAATGGGAAACAAGTAGCTTATAGCACATTTAATTTTAAAATAATTTAGCTCTTCATGTGAACTAGATCCGTGTGATCCACTTTGGGTTATTCTGGCTTTTCAGTCATAAATGCAAAATAAAATAAAAAATGTAAATATGCTAATTATACATGAATACATAAATGTAAATATGTGAATTGTCTAAATTTGAATTACTTATTATCTACAAAGACCATTTTTTTTTTTTTTTTTTTTTTTTTAGGTTTTTTGAGACAGGGTCTCGCCTTGTGGTTCAGGCTGGCCCTCAGCTCAGCCTCAAACTCACATCACAATCCTCCTGCCTCTGCCTCCCGAGTGCTGGGATTACAGGCGTGAGCCACCACGCCCGGCACTGTGGTATGTGGTACTGGTTGCTGCTGGGTGTGGGTCTCCAC
>PVIR01010436.1:11120-39288 GCA_004026965.1 Petromus typicus | reverse complement strand
GTTGCGCTTGTGAGGCAGGCGCCGGAACCACTGAGCTAACGCCCCGGCCCAAAGACCATTTTATTTTAATTCAGTTCATTATTAAAGTGTAAAAATTGTGCTTTTCCACAGGCAGTTGTAGGGTGTAAATAACCTATTAGCTTATATGTTTTATTTCTTTGCTGTTCTTAAAATCTCAGAAATTAAAGTTTTTAAAAATATGATGAATATATTTCATACACAAAAACTTCTGCATTACATTAGAAGCATCTTTTTTCTTTATGGTCAGATTCATACAGCTAGAGTAACTTGCTCCGGAATTGAAGAGATGATCTGTCTTGAGCTGTGGAAGCTCAGTTTATGCTACAAATAGTATTTTATTCATTGCTTATAATTCCCTTAATGTTTATTCCAGTATGAGGCAGTTCAAATTTCTTAGGAAAACAATTACTAGTCATTTCTTTTACTGGGTATATAATAAAAAGCTGAGAATAATCAGGGTCTTTTGCCAGTAGTGTCAGAATAACTTGCTTTGTAAGTCCGAGCTGGAAAGTCTGAACATTCAGTTCCTAGTTATCAAATTAATATTTTAAGGGTTTCACTTTTTATTATAACCCTAGAAAGTTTTGACCAAAAGTCCTAAGATTTAGTATATACAAGGCATAACTATATTATGACTTTTTGGTGACTTAAGAACATAAGTCTAATTACACTTTATGCACTTATGAGTGCTTACAGGTGTGTGCAGGCATTTGCTGTAATTAATTGTAAGTTTTCATAGCAATTTGTGATAAATAATATTATAAAGGGGAAATAATCATTGTTGCATACTACTTCAGATCATTTTCCTGGGTTTTCTTTGTGTGTGTGAAAAAAGAACAGAGTTGGAGTGAGAGAGAGAGAGAGAAGGAGATAATCTCAGGAGACATTAACTGTTTACCAGCAGATCTTGAGTCCCTCGGTCTGGGCCAGTTTAATGGAATAACCTCCAAGGCTGGCAGGATACAGCATGCGTCCACAGTTAAACTTAGCTACCATAACAAAGTAATACTTGTGTGCTGTGCAGACCGGTGTGAAGGAAAATGAGTTCTGTTGTTGAAGTCAGATAAGCAGTTCTTTAAACTTGTTACGTTGAATAAAAACACATAAGGCAGTGATGGCAAATCTTTTAGAGCTTTCAATGTACAAATAAAACACTGCAGCACTGCTGTAGGTTCTCCGCCCCTGACATAGGTATTCTATTTCTACTACTGATGCGGTGTTTTACTTTAAAGAAAAATGAGCATTTACATATATAAGTAGTTTTTCATATAACATTAGATGAAGGACTTTACTCTTCACAGTACAGTGAACATTGCTGCTGAATGCCAACATGGCAGAAAGGCCAGCTGGTAAAGACATGGTGCTGTGTTAAGATCTACCTGTTCACTGGATCTGCCCAGTGTGACCAACATCAAAGTGACCATTGACAGTGAAATGGACTGAGGACTTTGAGGCAGTCACAACAGTACAACTAAAGATACTTATGAAAGGTGACTTCCTGAACTGCTTCAAAAAGTGACAGAAACCGTAGGATAAGTGTATGTGAAGAGGAGGGGGCAGTTTGGAGCAGAATAATGGCAATATGTCTTTTACTTTAATGAGAACTTTTAAAAATTAAAACATTCACTATAATTTTTGATCATGACTTACATACCTTGTGATACTCAAGTTAGGATAAGAATTACTGAATATTTATCATTTTGTGATAAAAAACATTTAAAATAATTTACTCTAGCTTTTTTAAAAATATATACATTAGCATTATTTTTAGTCATCTTACCTTACAACAGAGTACCAGAACTTACTTCTCCTAATTATAACTTAGTATCCACTGATCAGCCCTTCCCCATTCCTCCTACCTCCCTGCATTCCATAGCCTCTGAAGTTTTTCAAAATAAAATGGAGTAAGGTAAAGGAAGGAAATAATTTTATTCATTGGCATATCTTTTTAATTTTCTACTTTGTGACTCCATTAAAAAAAAAACAAGCAGAGATTCAGAAATTACCACTTTTCTAAAAATATCTCTTACAGCTGAAACTTAATATATCAGAGCATTTTTGTTCTGGAGATGATACATATTTTCATAAAGATGCATTTCTAAATGGAAACAGCACAGAAGCTTCTGAAAGAGGGAACCTTTCCAAAACGGGCTGTGGTTGCCTGGGTGAAGAATATTAGGTTGCAACACTCAAAAAGGAAATCCTGGCATAGGAAGCAATTGATGAAGGGCAAATGTCTGCGGCATAATGAAGCTCTTAAAGGCACTTGCATAGGCCTGCATGCAAAGCCTCTCCAGGGCCTCTCATGGAATGCCTTGTACTCTGCAGTGTGCTGAGCCGTGCTCAGATTCAGCCCTCCATCTTTGCTCCTGTTCTATGAAATACATCATTCTAATTTTTAATTTTCTACAAGTACTAGTCATCATTCTACTGGAGCCTCGCAACCTTTTCTCACCCTGCCTTTGGTGAAAGTGTCATCATAATAATAGGCAGCAGGGCAGTTTTATGATGTTTTCAAAATCAAGTTTATCGGTATTTTTAAACCACGAATTTATTGTTTAGCATCATTATTCTCACTTTGTATTGGTGGGAACTAATACTGAAGAGAGAGGCTGAGTGACAACTGGATTCACATAGGGTAGAGAAAGGAAAACCAGCATCCTGGTTTTCAGATTTTCTAGTCTGTGGCCCAAGCTCTTTCTTCTGTACAGTATAAGTACAAAGTTTTCTTAGCAATTTGTGTAAATGGAACTCTTCGCTAACAAAATTTCCCTTCAAAGCAAGAAATGTCCTTGTTTTAAAAAGATTGTATTGAAACTACTCTAGTTCTATTTTTAATAATACCCGAATGTCTCAAAATAATTTTAAATGGATTTGAGTAAGAAGGAAAATGTCACAGAAATAAACTTACCTGTGTCTCCCATCCAAAAGAATTGGAAATCATAGTGTTTGGTAAAATTTCTACAGCAGTTACATATTATTCAGTTTAGTTCCTTCTATTTGAATTCATTTAGTTCGAGCTATATTTTAAGTAAAAAGATACCATCTGTCGACTTAATATTGAAAACACTGGGTCCTTTTGTTTTCAGGACTTACACTTTCTATTATTACGAGTATGGATTGTTGGCTTCAGGGAAGATGGGACTTGCATAAGTGGTAAACTAGAAGGTCTAGGAAGGAGGTTGTCTGTACACTCGCTGAAATAAGTGCAAATTTTATATATTTGCATAGACACAGTATTTTGGGAGTCCAGGACCCTGGATAGTCCTTAAAAGATGTGTGACACTCCCTTTCCTCGTCAGTTCCATTACTGTTTGAATATAAAGCATTTTTTCCTCTTAAGCGAAAAGGACAAGAAGTGAAGTGTGTGTGTGTGTGTGTGTGTGTGTGTGTGTGTGTGAGTGTGTGTGTGTACGCATGTACGTAAAAACTAAGCATGTTGGGGATTTTTCTCAAATCATAATTTATAAAAAGAAAGATGTATAGTAGATTACTGTTAGAGAGTTAATAAATTTTGCAAGTTGTAATAAGTACAAGTTACAGATGAATTTGTTTCTGAAGCATTAACCATTCCATAATTGTTTTTGTTTTGGGGGAGTTTTTTGGTACTGGGTATCGAACTCAGGACCGTGTACTTGACAGGCAGAAACTGGGCTCCATCCTCGACCCGTAATTATTTCGAAGGTTATGTGCTAGAATTGTGAAGGCCAGATCAGAAACGAGTTATGAGAATGAAGCGGAGGAAAAGGTGCTCAAAGGGGTGCAGTTCGCTGCCAAAATTCAGCCCAGTGTGCCAGACTGTCATGATTGAAATCGCTAATGAAACCTTTGTTATTTGGGGAAGATTTTTTTAAATGTTAAGTGAGGTAGTAATTTTCTGCTAGTCAGATTTTAATGAAAGCATTTACTCATTTAAGCTAGAGTTTTATTTTTATATATTAGTTTTACTGTTTTATTTGTTTTTACTAAAAATAGTCACTTTTTTCTTTATAGTTTCTCATGAAATCCTTCAGAACCACTTCTAGAAATGGCATGATTTTGCCACAAGTATTTTGTTTTCTCTCCCTTCTAGTTTTTATGAAGTAGTGCTAACTCTGCCTTAATTTGATTTGGCATCCCTGCAATTGAACATTTGTAAGTATCTTGTATTATGGCCCATCTGGGTTGTCATAGAAACCAAAGACCTCCATCCTCTTCCCTCTAGTTAAAAATGGAATGCAAACAGGGCTTCAAAGTGACGTTTTTCTAGTACGAGTGACAGCCCTGTGAAGTGCGGAACAGAAAGGTTTCTCATTGGTTTTATTCTCCCATGGCCTATCATACCAGCTAACTGATACATGCAGCATTTCTCTTGAAAATCTAGCAACATACTAATGGAATTTTTTTAATGTAAGCATCAGAAAGGAAAAAAATAATGTCATTAATCCTTTTCCTGCTCTTGTGTAAAATTGTAGTCTTAGCCGGCAATGTTTTTGTTTTCCTCTCTGTGTTATTAGCTGATCTGTGAAAGGCACGGGACATGTGGTGCAAGCACCAATTAGTCACTACAACTTGGGCCTCCATTCTTAGCCCTGTTAGTAATTTTTTTCTTAGGTCAGATGAATGTGGTTTTCATCTCATTAGAACCTTCAAGTCCATTGGTTAGGTATATGGCAATGATTTATTGGAGTAGGAATTCATCAGTATGGCAGTATGTGATGGCTGTCACAGGACCCGGAGTCAGAACGTCTCTCAGTTTCTCTCCTGTGCGCTCTGAACTCACAGTCTTCACCTTTTCCTTGAAGCCTCCAGTTTCCACGTTCCCTTCAGTGTTGGTACCGGAAGCTGCCTTTAGACACATAGCTTTACATTTTTGTCCTTAGACGCCTGTGATGATGATTCTGTTCTGAAGCAGTATGCTAATAAGTTCCAAAGTATTATTTTAGTTACGTTAGCAAAATGTCTGGGTGTATGGTTAAGATTTACTGAGTTATTGATGTGGCATTAGTTAAAGTTTAAAATGTCAGATTCTTATTTTAACATAGTTTTGAATATAGAAAATGACACAAATAGAACTGTAAAAAATATAATGAAAAGACTACAGACACATCTTTAGCGTAAAAGAAATGTTTCAGAAGGACAAGGTTAAGATTATGATTAGACAGTTAAACCCTGTAGGGTTTTTTGGGGCCAATTTTTAATCTGTTACTATTTTTCAAGAGGAAAGCATTATAAAGTCTTTAAATAACATCCACAGTTTCACTGTTCCCTGGTTTTTGGTGATTGTGTACTTACTGTCTGTAGCTCCACATCTCAACTAAACATCAAAGGTCATTTTTGGAAAAGTTCCATGTAGTATCATACCTTGATGAGAGAGAGAGAGAGAGAGAGAGAGAGGGAGAGAGGGAGAGAAAGAGATATCCCGCAAGTCCAGGGGAGAATGAGTAAGAGGTAAGATTTAGCTACTGTTTTATCTAAAGGTGGGAGAATATATTTTCCAAATAACACTATATTCCTTGGCATATAGTGTGGAAGTAAATGATTTGTTTTCATAGCATAGTGTAGAAAATGATATAGCAGTTTCTTCATGCTAAATATGTTGCTTTCTTCTTACAGTTTGCTGTCTTCACTTATAATTTTACTGGTGCTTTTTTGGTTTTGTTTTGTTTGCAAGTATATAGCATTTGAGAGGGTTAACATGCTTAACTTTCCAGTCAATTTAAAATAAAGAATCTCATAAATTATTATTTCCACTTATCAATGTCTGTTTAATAAGGCTAGAAATGCTACTAGTTGTTTAGTAAATGGCGTGTTGTTGCCAGCCTTGCGGAAGATTATGATTTTCCCTTAGCGCGGTGGATGGGACAAGTCTTTCCTGTTCCCTCTGCATGAGTCATTGTCAGAAAAAAAGTAAGATGTCTGTATATGTCAGAGATGCAGTATTTGTACCTTTTGAATCTGTGTTTTAAGTGAATGTTTGCAATTATCAGTGTAGTTAGTTCTTCCTCTCTAACCACTGATCCAGTAACCCCTCCTAACCTGTGCATTTTTTGTCCTCTGTGGATAGTCTTGGTTACGTTAGAAACAAGATGGAGTCATTCTGTCTTCTATTCTTAAGCAACAATCTTCTTCAATCTAGAGAATAGCTCCCGGTAGGCACATATGCATGCCTTTTCAGTGGGGACATAGAAGTGTATCTATTCAGAGTCCTACACTCAACCACTAGGATGAGAATGTCCCTTATTCTATCTCTCCACCATAATAACTTTTTTTTTTTTTTTGAGACAGGGTCTTGCTTTTGTAGTTCAGGCTGGCCCTGAGCTCAGCCTCAAACTCACATCAGCAATCTTCCTGCCTCTGCCTCCTGAGTGCTGGGATTACAGATGTGACCCACCACACCTGGCACTGTAGTATATGGTACTGATTGCTGGTGGGTGTGAGTCTCCATGCCCGACATTGTTGTATGTGGTTACCTGGGACTGAACCCAGGACCTTGCGCTTACAAGACAGGCACCAAAAGCACTGAGCTAAATCCCTGGCTCTGGTATTAACTTCTGTTTGTAACCCTGCTTTCTCTAGTTTTCTGCTCTTTTCTCTATTTACTTAGTTTTTAAAACTCGTACAGTAATTCTGCTTATTGTTACAGTGTAAATGAAATATGATAGTTCTTTTGTATGCATATCTTCAGTCTCTGAAAAAGTAACCTTCTTAAACAGTAAACATCTAACTTTTTAATATTGTATCATATGTATGTTAGTCTTTACCCAGTAGGCCTATTCATTAAATATTGTCTTCAAGCATCATTCTTCCTGCTATTCTATTCATGGCTTGAACATCCTTTCAAAATTAAGATGAGAGAGTGATTAGTAAAGTGCATGCAAATCAGCAAGCAAACTGACAGTTGTAGATGATTCACAGGATGCTCCGAGAACCTTTCCTACTGCTGTATTAAACACATGTGCTAATAACACAGGTGGAACCTAGCTCTGAGTAAGTTACCAGTCTTCAAAACAAAGACCAGCATAGCTTGTATTTGCAGTTCGAACTCCTGTCCTCTGCAGTAATCTTTTCAGCCTTTCTCCAGAGTAGAGCGTATATATTCCTTGACTGCAGGCTGATGGCCACTGATGGCACTAAAATGTTTTGATAGGAGCAAAACTGTGTGCCTCCTTTTCCACAAGCCCAGTGTTCAGAGATGACTTGTTTGTTTGCACATGAGTCTATAGTGTATCTATTTTTTTTTGGTACAAGTGCAGTAGATATTGTACAACTCTAGCTGAGTGAAGTGGTTGTTTTAGATTGCAGTTAGAGGACCTATTTCTGGGAAGGGAAGTTGCAGTAGCAGAATGGGTTTGCAGCATGAGCCAGGTCAGCACAGCAGCAGGTTGATTTGCACCTTGAGACAAGGAGCACTCGTAAACAGATGGCCCAACAATGAGTCAAAGCGACAGATCCTAAACAGGTAGATTGACTTTTGCCTGATTCATAACATGGTTATAGAGAGTGGAATTTTAATCTCTGTGCCACTCTGGAGGCTGAAAACAAGCACTTAGTGAAAGGAATTCTATTCATAGAGAAATGAAAAACATGTATTATGAAGCAAAGAGGAATCTGACTATTGCTGGATCTGGGCACTGAGAAACCAACATTTTCAGGAGCTGTTTCATATAGGCATGAGCTGACTTTATCTTTTGACATATGGTCTTTCAATATCATTCTGCTGAGTGCTCCAATATGTAACATGCAGCAGGAAAATATTAAAATGATATCTTTGACAGTGTTTTTTTTTAAGGGTCCTAGGCCCTGTAATTGCAAACACACATCTCATATTTTGGTTTAAAAAAATCTTTAAAAAAGGATACTGTGGTGATGGTATCATAAAAATATACTGCAACTAAAGTTTGGAACGCTATTAAGCAAAGGGAAAATGTAAATAAATACTTCTCTGCCAGACACTTTTAGAAGTACTAAGAATCTTACTAATTTTCAAAAACAAGATTCTGTGATAATTTTATTTCTAGAAAAATGCTGTAAATAATGGCATTTGATGAGTTAGATTGTGTACCACCTGAATTCTTACACTATTAACTTTCTAATAAGTTAATATGATAATATCAGATTACATGGTACATAGACAACAACTTTAGTACGTAATATCTGTGTCCAAAGAAAGCAGCATTGTCTGGATAACTGTTGACCCTCCTTAGGCCACTGTCATTAGGGATGTGTCAGAAACACAAACTACCATGGAGGAAATATATGTTATTCTAAGATGCTGTGAGGGTTGTGAATACCATTGGTTAAGGCAGTTATAAATATAGCTACCCTTTGTTTCACACTCAGAATTAATTGTGCCAGCACCTACTTTACAAATTGGCTTTCGTTTTATCTGCTCAAGCATGTACACCTAGCCTTTGCTCGGGGTACAGAAAACACTAATCTACTTTTGTGCATATGGAAAACAGTATTTCTAGCACTGCATTTAAAACTCTAAGAAAATGCATTATTAATGGAAAAGGATGTCCCTCCTTCCCTCTCTCTCTCTCTTTCTCTCTCTCTCTCTCTCCCTCTCTCTCAGGGAAATCATTTATGTGGCAACCATCAAAGAAAAAGATAATGCCAGTTCTTAATCAATTTGTTTTTAACATCAGTTGCTGAGCAGTACATACAGAGAAATACTTTAGCAAGTAAATTAACTTCACATGTAGTTTCTATACACCAGTATAGTCTAATTGTAACATACATCACCCTATAATTGTGTCACCCTGTAAGGTCTAGTATATTGAGTACTATATCCTGTGTTTCTTACAGAATGCTACCATACCAAAGGTTAGAAAACTAATAAGTTTGGAGTTTTAATATTATGGAGATTAACAGATTTTCCAATCACGTTTGGTTTAAGTCAGCTGCCATAGTTTGTTTGCTGGTTTCCAGCTTTATGTTTTTGGTTTGTTTTGTCTACACATGTATAATTGAACTGAGTATGTGTGCCAGTAAGTAACAGAGCTGCGTTCAGCTTGTGCTTCAGTCTGCAGTATTAAAGTATTCCTTTTGTTGCATGTGCTGGTCTTGCAGACTCTGTAGAGCCTTATCAAATGCAGCCAGTTGGTGCTGCTGGTATGAAAGCACAGGGGAGCTCTCATGTGGAAGGTTAATGGAGTGTAATTATAAAGAAAAATGAACTGCTCAGCCACTCTATCTCCCTCTACCTGCACCGAGAGTGACAAGTGCTCTGATCTTTTGTAAACCCTGGAGCAGAGGTTTAACCATCTAAAATTATGACAGTATAACTGTCATACAAACAAACACCCTGTGAAGTATAGGTATGTACCCTGTGTAGGGACGATTCCATCCTGTTATAAGGAGCCTGGGTTAGGAAAGGAACGCCTTCCACTAGCAAAAAGAGCTGCTCGTTAAACACTGTACTTTCATGTCACTTCTTCTTTTCCACTCAATTTGTTCCATTTTCTTCTCCAAAAGGTGCTTTCTCCCCTCCGATTAGAGGCAAAGCTGACAGCCTGCACATGAGCAGGTCCACCCCACTGTACCCACTGGGCTACAGATATCCATGCTTCTCCAAATAGATCCATCATCCTTGCCCTCACGGCCACCTTTAAATCAACTGGATTCTTTGTGCCGAGAATTAAACACAAGGCCTTACACATGCTAGGCAAGTGCGGTACCATTGAATTGTACCTCCAGCCCTGGATTCTTTTAAAGAGATAGAAATAAACATGTCTTTTATTCTCAGCATCTAAGCAGAGTAGACTGTAAGAGGCACAGAGGTCATCTGAGAGTTAGATCTTTCTCCCAGGACCTCCATATAGTACCAAGATTATACATATTTCTGTGGGCTCAGGATAAATTAGGTCATTACATCCTTCAGTTGAAAATATCATAGGAAATATTTAGTAAAGTGAATGCAGTGAGGAGAGACAAGGACAGAGAAGGACCAAGGAGATCTCAGAGGGTGTAATGAGTAGCACACAGATGGCTCTAGTGTAGCCCGTGGTCAGTGAAGTGAACCCTGGGAAGTGGTCCTGCACACCTGAAGGGTGAGCTGAGCAGAGCTGCGCTGCGGGTCGTGGAGCTGGATTGATTCAGTGCTTTTGCCAGCTCAGCACAGAGTTGCAATAAGGTGTTGCAGAATGGTGCAACAGCAGCAAAACCCCTGACATCTTGTTCTTACAAAGCCCAAAACAACCACTCTTAGTGAGGCTGCGCTGCCTACTGAGATAAATAAATTCAGCGCCACATACATTAGGCCTGCGGAGACTAAGCAGAAGTGATGGCTATGTCACTTGCACAGCGGTTCTACAGACTGGGCCTTGGGCCTGCCCGATCGGTGGGAAAGGGGTAGCAGGCTTCCCTGAAGCAGGTCTGAGAGAGGGAAGCTCCTTCTAAACCTGTGTGTGCTTGATAGTGCTGCTACTCCAGCCCTAGCCCTTTGCACATTGGTTTTGATCATCTCTACTCTGTTTTAAAAGAAAAATATTCACATCATTTTTATGCCATTAGGGCATATCTGTCAATGAATAAAAATTTTAAATCCAGCTTTGTGTTACTGCCTGGTAAGTGAGTTTTTCTGTGATTTACTTCTTGAAAACTCCACTAGAGCCCAACATTTTACTACTCTAAATGTTGCTGTGTCCATTTTATTTATTAAATTGAAGTCATTATTCCAGAATTGAGATTTTTTTTTTTTGGCTCAAGGCTAGAAAGTTAGCAACAGACTCTTAAAATTGCCCAACATAAGCCAAGGCACATACCTGTATTCCCAGCCATATGGGAGGCTCAGGCTGTCTCAGAGTAATATAAAGATGGACAGAGACGTAGTTCAGTGGTAGAGTGCTTACCTATTGCACATGGGGCCCTGGTTTGATCCCTCATACTGAAAAACATTATGCATCTACCCTGAGGAGGCATATTATTCTTGTTGGATTGGCCCTGGTGTGGATGCCTGCTGAGCTGCCAGGCGATAGAAGTACAATCTTCTTTCTGGCATTTTGGAGCCAGTTATCCAGCTCTGTCCAGTCCCCATTAGAACATTCCCAGCCCTTCCGAATGCTCAGAGTTGTCAGAGGAAGTTTGCCTTGGAGTCAGCACCACCTGTGTAGGATGCTGTAGAGCCACACGTGCGCTGTCTACTCCTGGCTGTCCTATCTCTTTCCTGCTTCTTCTGGCTCATCTCCTGCATGGTCGTTTCACCTCCGTGCACAGGCTTTTCTGCTTCCTTGGATCTCAAGAGCTTGATTTTGCTTCCTGATGATTTCCTGTATCTCAAGACTGGTGGCCAATAAAAAGTGTCTCTCTCTCGCTCCGGTTCCTCACACTTGTTCTTCTGCATTCAGTCAGCTTACATGGATACCACCCAACCTCCCATCAGTCCTAGAGTAATTGGCTCAGAAAGAAGAGCTGTAGCATTCTTTTCGGTGAACAGAGTTTTGTTCAGACTAGTTTTGCAGAGGACAAGGATTCCATGTTCTGGTCTCCATTTTACCATCACATAATTTTATAACTTTTAATTGACCATCAGTCATCACATACCTCAGTTTTCCCATAAGAATCAGTGGCAGAGCCCTTAATCCACCTCCTGCAGTTATGAGAACCTCATTGGCTAAGAGGGTGTAAAAATTTGCAAGTTTATACCACTACATGATTACTTAGGATTAAAAAATCATATTGCTGGGGCCGGGGATTTAGCACACAGGTTCCATTACCTGCCTTGCAAACGCAAGGGCCCAGGTTCAATCCCTAGTAATCACATACCACAATGCCAGGTGTGATGGCTCATGCCTGTAATCCCAGCACTCAAGAGGTAGAGGCAGAGGCAGGAGAGTTGATATCTCACAAAAACTTTAAAAAAAAAATCACATTGTTCAAGCCAGGGATTTATAGCTCAGTGGTTCCAGCATCTGTCTGGCAAGCGCAAGGTCCCAAGTTTGATCCCCCATAACTATTGTTGGGCATGGTGGCCCACGCCTGTAATCCTAGCACTCAGGAGGCAGAGGCAGGAGGATTGTTGTGAGTTTGAGGCTGGCCCAAACTACATAGTGAGTTCACTATGGGGCCAGTCTGAACTACAAAAGTGAGACCCTGTCTGAAAATAATAAAAAATTTAAAAAATCACATTGTTAGGGAAATATTTGTAGAAAATGTTACCATTATCTTTCATTTGGAGTTTACTCAGAAAATAGAATTCTTTAAAAATTAATAACTAATCTGTTAGTTTACAGCATAAATTCCTTTTTTCCTCCTAATGATGAGGATGAAATAATTTTAAAGGGTACACAGCCTCTAAAACAAGAACCAGAAATGGCTAGATATTAGTTGAAGTGTTATGGTTGGATTCCAAGTCTGATGGCCCCTTTCGCTTGCTGTATTTCGCTGGATAGCTTCAGCCTGCTAATTGCCATTTTTCAGACCTCTACTTTTGAGCAGCTATTTTCTCCAATCCTAAAGACAGTTTTAGGGGTAAATAAACTGATTCCAGCTCATCCTTACATTGATTTTACATGATAAGGGAATAAATTATCTAGAAGGTACTTTATGCTGTTTGATAAAGGAGACATAATTACAGAACATTTTTATTAAGTTTTTCATTCTCATTTATACTTTGTATATAGTTGCCTGACTCCCTGTGTTTTCAGATATTTTCTCCTCCCATATTCTCTCCTTACCAATGATAGCTTCCTCTTGAAGCCATATGATTTTCTGGTTATCTGAAATCCTTTTTTATTCACCTCTGTTGGAAATTTTTCTGAATAATGTTTCATTCTATTTTCTTCTACTAACTTCAGTCCAGTTGAATATATTCACGTCTAGGGGTTGAGAACTGGATGGTCCTGGGCTTTGTCAATGGCAAAGATACTTTGTTCGGCTTACAGTGCTAAAAGTAATTCCCTCATTAGTACTTTTAGGTGAGGTGGTTCCTCTCCAGTTGACTTCAGTCTGTATTACTTCCTGTTACCTTTCTCCTGGCCTATTTTATTCATGTGTGTTACCTGCCTGAGATAGGTCATCAGTCACCAGATTGCTTTTCAGTCACTAGGTAATCATCTCTGTACATGTTCAGAGGAGAGCACAGACTTTATAGAAAAGCTCAGACTGATTGGTAAATAACCTACTGAAAGTCACAAACTTTCTTTCTTGACAGGTACAAAACTAGGACCCAAATATTTTTTATCCTTTATATTATCTCTTCTAAACAATAGAATCTCTACTTGTTTTTCCTAAAAGCAGAGTGGAGGAAAGGAAAATATACGCACACATATGTATGTGTTTGTGTGTATATGTAATTGAGGTTGTTTTGTTTTCTTTTGAGACAGGGTCTCACTGTGCAGTTCAGCCTGGCCTCAAACTCATTATGTAGCCTAGTTTGGCTTCAAACTCATAGCAATCCTCCTGCCTTAGCCTTCCAAGTGCTGGGATTACAGGTGTGCCCCAGCATACCAGGCTGTACTTAAGGTTTTAACTAGGCCTTTTTGTGGCTCACTAGAACAATTTCATGTAATACATAGATGCGCAGTTTCCATATCCTCACCAGCAAATCACATCATTGCTTCGTGGTTTGGAGTGGAGTGTGGAGTTAGTTAGTAGGAACTGAACTCCTAATTCAGTCTGACTTAGTCCTGATTTGAGAGCTGCATCAAATTACCTGGGCAGAGCCTCATTGTTCCACCCCACAAGTAATGTCTATCCGATATTACTGGGCTTTTATTGTAACCATTATAGAACTCACAGCTTATCACTTTAGGCTATATGAAAAAGAAAAAGAAAAAACTCAAGGATCAATTCTGGTGCATTCAGACAGTAAAACATTAACCACAACTCAAAGGACATGTCCCATCAAGCCTGGAAAGACATGGAGGTACCTCATAGTAAGTGAAGCCAGTCCAGAAAGGATTCCAACTCTGTGGGATTGCAGGAAAGGCAAAACTAAGGGAACATTAATAAAGATCAGTGGTTGCCACGGGTTAGAGAAGCAGGGGCTGAATAGGCAGAGCACACAGAGTTTTTAGGGCAGTGAAGTTGTTCTGTCTGATACTACAGCAGCCACACCACTGTACATTTGTACAGATCTGTAGAGTGGGTAGCAGCCATTGACCCAGATGTAAATTATAGACCTTAATTTTTCAGGGCAGTCCTGTCGGTTGTAACAGATGTTCCACTGTGGTGTTGGCATGTTGGCAGGGGGAGGAGCCAGGGAGCATTAAGGGACCCTGTACCATCCACTCAGTTTTGCTATGAACCTAAAACTGATCTCAAATAAAGTCTATTAACTATTAAGGGACTGGCTTACAATGTCCTGTGTTGGCTGACTGTACTTCAATTGTATGTGAAAACTAGAAAACAGTGTGGTAAAAGCAAGAGCTTCACCTGTAGTACAAAGAAATATGCTAGGAGAGAATACTGTGGCCATTCTGTGCTTTCTAATACGGCGTGTGTTTGTGTGTGTGTGTGTACTTTAAATATTTGTATAGGGATTTGTGGATTGAATTTTGTGATTTTCATGGCCTGAGAAAATGTTTTTCTTTACGTTTAAGATTTAATAAAGGTCTTAAATATTAAGTAAATGTATTTTACTCATTAGGCGAGCATTCATGCTTTCCTTTTATGTTGCTGATCCTCTCTAACAATATTTCTGGTACCGACAGTTTAAAACAAAAAAGCAAGCCTGTCTGAAATTCAGAAAGATGGGTTCAGGCTTATTCTGCCTCTGCTTGAGAAAATTCAGGCTAACTACAGAACAGTGCAGGTCATCTTAGGTGACCGAGTCCCTCGAAGTGAGCCACCTGTCGTTTTGGAAGCCTATCCAGCATGATGGAGTTGCTCCCTTTGACTTATTTCAGGTGGGATCTTGTCAGAAAGTAATTTATAATAATATTTGATGATAAATTCAGCTGATGAAATTGTGAAATTAAGCTATTCATTCAGAAGCTTTAGAACCTTTTATAGTCACTGTTTTTGTTTTTAATGTAGATGATAAAAACTGTGTTTTTAAGCATCAAGATTATTATGTTCAGGATATACTTTGGTTAAAATACTTCTCAATTTAAAAATGTCAATATTTAATGATGTATAAAAAGGTACTTTTGTTTAAATATTAGAAAAATAGTGCATTTTCTCATTTAATATCTTCTACATGATATATGCTGCCTGACACTACATGTTATTTTAATAGTATTGTTTTTTCTCTCTTCTGTGAAAAAACTACAGAATTGAGGATTATAAAAAGATACCAAGTCAGGTGTGGTAGCATACAACTGTAATCCTAGCATTTGGGAGGCGAAGGCAGGAGATTTGCCACAAATTCAGGGCTAGCCTGGATTACACAGTGAGCTCAAGGCCAACCTGAACTACATAGCACAGTCCTGTCTCAAAAAAAAAAAAGATACCTTTGCTTTGGGAGATGAACTATCCATTTCTTAGATGTATTCTGCATAGAAATTTGTAGGATTTGGTGAAATAGCTATTAAATTTACCTCTTCCAGCATCTAATCCAGTCTTGTCTTTCTCTGGAAAAGAGACTTACTCCGTATGGTATCTCAAATGATACTCAGAGTTTGGATTAGACAAAACAATGTTTTATCTGAACAGCGTTCCATAAAGTAACAGAGGTTTTTGTTTCATTCCTCCTTCCTCTCCTTCCTCTTAGGATTGTCACAGTACTTAAATTTTATTTTCATATCCAGCTTGCCAGGGACAGCTACCTATGCAGCCATGTCCAATCACAGTGGTTTTTGTGAAGAACCCCACAGCGGCTTCAGGGCAGAGGAATGAGAGAATTTCAATAGAGTGTGTGACGACTCTGATATTAACAGAGCAATGTAGCCTTTTCAGTTGTGAGGCAGAGCCTGGAATGATGAATGACAAGCTAGTGGTGTGTGCCGCAGTGTTCTGTAAACAGATAGTTATAGAGGGACCTATATTTTGCTGAACAGAAGCTTAATTTACAAATTAATAGTCTCTGTGTCATATCTCATTGTGGTACAAACACAATGACCCAGGTACTTTTTTATGTTAGCAAGCAGCTAAATTGTGCAGATTGTAAATGGTTCTTATGTTTTTTATGCTGCTCTCATTACTGTGTCTAAGGTCTTTGCCGGGTCAGTTTACATTTAAATTGAACATCTGTTGGATGCATTCAGAATTATGAATCACCATAGAGATATAAGAAGTCGGGGACTTCTGGGATTTCTACATAAGGATATATTTTGTGAGTGTTTGATTTCTGAGATAAAAAGGCAATAGGTAGCAATCACCGTCTTAATATTTTATTGTTTTGGGGGGGAAGTCTCACTAAAAAAAATAAAGCCAAGCAACTCAAACTAACACTAAAACATTTATCTACGTGTTGAAAAACAAGTGGTTGAAATATAATTGACGTTGAAAAAGCTGTTACTCTGAGTTGAAAATCCCTACAGACAGTTTTATTATTCATTGGTTACCATCCCTTATTTTCACATTGCCCTTGACAATGGCTTAGGCACTCCCCACTGTTAATTCATTTGATCCTCAGCAGTCTTCCAAAGCACAGAGAATAGTACAGTACTGTATAGTGCCTCAAAAAACATAGAAAACTTAAATGTAAGCCAACTGAATTTGGCCTCCTTGGTCTTTCATTATAGAGAAATATATTGCAACAACTATCATTCCCAGGATGCAGTGCAGCTCCCTAGTGTACGTATTTATGGTGTTTAGCTCCAGCATATGTGTCTTTATTTCATTCATTCGTTTCTGTGGTGCTAGTGATGGGACCCAGAGTGCTGTACACGCTGGGCAAGTCCTTTGTCCCCGAGTTACACCTTAGCAACTCCGTCATCTTTGGATCTCTATGTCTCCATCAGTCACATCTCTCTTGAGTGCAGCAACTACTCATTTTCTATAATTCCTCCCCTTTTTAAATTTTTCATTTCAAGGCAGGGTCTCATTGAGTTGTCCAGGTTGGGCTCAAACTTGCTGTCTGTTTTCCTCAGCCTCCCAAGAGTTCTGGAATTACAGACATCAGCCACAACACCAGGCTAGTGGCCAGATTCTTAAGAGGGCCCCGACACACAAAGTTTGACTATAACATTATAGTGTTTTCTATTCACAACACCTTCTGGGAGAAGGTTAGAATATGAGTTAACTAAATAAGGAAAATGTAAGCTACATTTCAATCAGACTAATAAATAAAGCGTTTAATCCTATCTAGAGATGAAGTTATAGCCCATTGATACAGATAATCTCCTGTGGACATGTGATGTGGCATCCACCTTTGAAAAAGGAATAAACCCCAAAGAATCTTTCTAATTAAAAAGGTAAACCAAAGTCTAATCAATACCATAACATATGTATCTCTACCATCTGTTAAACATTCATTGAACTTTATTAAAAGAAGCTCGGTAATGTGACCACTGCTGCTCCTTACTTCTTTTATATTCTGATGTACAAATTCCTTGACAGGTCACAGAACTAGAAAATACTTGTCTGTCCCAAGTCTCAAAGCCAGGGTACCTGCCCACTTTGCCACATATGTCCAGTTCACCATATTGTTACTGGAGTTTGGAGAGCACAAGGCCCAGTTCCAGGGGTCTCAGCAGATGCTCGATCCCATCACACCAACCAAGGAGACCTTACTGGGGAAGGGCAGAAAAGGAGCTCTCACTGGGACAGGGAAGCCGAGCTGTTCAAGATCTGCCTTTGAGTGTCTCTCAGAAACTTTGGGTTGTGGAATTGTTGAGACCCGGTGTAGATGACCTGTCTCTCAGAACTGTTTCTGTGAGGAAGAAGTTCAGTCCCATCATAAGATGATGGCTGAGTTGGGGGTCAGTTCCTGCTCGCAGTTGTTCCCGCTCGGGGTGGGGGGTGGGGTGACCTCATTGTGGGATGGTCTTCAAGGCTCAGCTTTTTCTAGAACCCAGTCTGGCCTCACTTGAAGAACAGTGACTTGAGACTTCCAGGCATTGTTCTAGGGGATCAAGATCTGGATGTTGTAAAAGCTGGCAATTAGACCCCTGCAAATCCTGAAAATCACTTTAGTTATTCTTATCTTGATGTTCCTAATCTCAGAGGCGGGTGAAATAGTCAGGTAAATTTAAGGCTAATAAACCTTGTAATCTCCGTAGCCTCCTGTGCAGCGCTGAGCTGGAACCTGCAGGGATCCAGAGTTTCATCCTGCCTTTGTTACCCACTGGGCATCTGCAGACCCAGCCCCTCGGTCCCTGTCCTGTCTGTATAAACAATTCCTCTGTCAAACAGGTGGGATGTTTGACAGCTTTGGCTCTTTTAAAAGCCTAAAAAAGAACAGGAGTTACGAGTCTAATTCTAACCCCAAAAATGAATCTCGGAGAGTTGGGGAAAGCCTGCTAGTATCATACAAAATGACTAAAAATGCCTTTATTTTTAGCTAAGTACATTTTTGTGGCTGCTGCTACCAGTATTCCTCCTCCTCCTCCTCTGTGAGAATCCTATCGTGTGTTTCCCCTGAAACATTCTTTCCAATCGCTTCACTGCATACTCTCCCACTGAATTTATTTATTGCATGAGACAAAAGTTGATTGCTTTTTTCTCTGTATTTTTATTCATAAAATGACATTCTTTGTTTTTGTTCATAAAATGGTAGGAACTTCACTTAATTTTCTGTTTGCCTTAAACAACACATTCCCTTTGCTCTTCTGTTACTGATGCTGTTTTACGATGTTATCACAGGTGTGCACCGCTATGCCTGGCTCTCTTATTTTTTGATGGTTCTGGGGATCTAACCCAGGGCTTGGCACCTGCTGGACAAATACTGTACCTCTCAACTACACATTCCCAGCCTTATTTGTGAAATTCTGTGATCACCAGCAAATACCAATTTCTGTCATTGTATACTGAAACATGTACCAATAAAATTTTTGAAAGAGAATATAAAAAGCAAATATAAATTTCTCCAGGTTAGTTTTTATGCACATATAACATTTAATAGTCATGTTTTGCTTTGTTTTTGAATGGTTGAAAAATCTAAACACCTGGAAATATTTTCACTGCATTTTAGTGTGGAATTGAGTAAGATTTGTTCTCAACTTTCTAGATTTGTGAAAGTCCCTGTCAGCCTGGGATAGGCAAAGGTGAAGGCTGTGTTTTATGATTGGATGTTAATTCATGGAGGTGGGTGAATTTTTAAGGTAGGTTTAGATGAGGTGTCTTGAATGGGTACAGCCCTCATATAACTGATATATGACAATTAATGTTCCATCATGGTGGCCGAATTAGAGATAGGTGGTGACATCCAGCTGGAGTAGAAAGCACCTTATGCCCAGAGTTCCTTTTGAGAGAAACTTTCCTAAGATTGTTTGTGAATTCATTGATGGAAACCAACAGGGGCTCAGGACTCCCACCCTTCCAGCTCTCCAGCTCCTCCCTCTACTGACCAGCTCCACAGTATCTCCTCCCTCTACTGACCTGCTCCACAGTATCTCCACAGCTGACTTAGCTAACAGCAAGACAATCCCATATTCTCTTGTGCTGGAGCTATAAATTCCATGTTCTTTGGATCTGTCCTGCTGTCGTGTGAGCATGTTGATAGTGACACTGAATGTCATAGTCCTGATCCCCATGACTTACCTGTCTTGGAAACTGTGACTTGAGGTGTCAGGGTTCCGTGAACTCTTCTACTTAAACAGGCCCTGGTGAAGCCCAGTGACACAAGTGTTGGGAGTTCGAGGCCCAGGCTCACGGGACGGGTCCATGGGGCAGTTCTTGATGAGTGGGTTGAAAGGGTCAACACTGTCCTGTTGCTTATAATAAACACATGAAGTAAAGAAGGGGCTAAGTTGTTCACTCCCCCACCCCACTGCAGTCATTCTTTCCAGCTTTTTTCTTTTTTCACTTAGTTGGCTTTTTCCCTTTTCCCTTTTATTAACGGATTAGTGGCTGTTCGATGACCAGCCTTTTCTCACCATGTTAGGACAGTGATCTAAGACAGTTAGTTACATTTAGAGATCTCCTTGTGTGAACACAATTGAAAATATAAAATTGTTGATATCAGGGCATTCTCATTAATGACCAGCAGAAGCTATGATTTCTTTACTTAAAGGCATAATAAGAGACACCTGTTCCTTTCCTGTGGCGACAAGAGGGTGTCCTTTGTGTAGGGGCCACCGAGAACTCTGCTTGCTCCCACACAGCTAGGACTCAGAAGTAGTAGGAAGCCTCCTCTCCCTGCCCCTCCCCTCCCCCCCAGCTGCTGACCTAGATCTAGGCCCGTCTGAAGCGAGGTGCATATGGAGTTTGCTGGAGCGGCACAGCTGAGCTACAGTGAGACTGGCTGTGGGACAGAGCAGTGGGCTCTTGCACAGCGCGGTCCTCTTCCAGCGGGCCTGGAGCCCTCCGCTGCCACACCTACTCGGCTTCCCACTTGTGGTTTTCTGACTGCAGCCACATGTATTTAAATGAGGGAAAGCAACTGTGCTTCCTCCAAACCTTGATGTTTTTAAAAATGCCACAGATACCCATAGACATGCACAGCTTCTCTCGTCTTATAGAGCACAGGAAGGCGCAAGGAGCAGCGGCGGCGGGCCTCTGAGCGGTCCTCCAGTTGGCCAGTTTGGGAATGTGGCTTTCCCTGCCATCTGCAGGCCTCCAGCGCTTTGATTCGGGCCCTGAGCGGGAACAGCTGTGGATGCAGCGTGACTCAGTCAAGGCCGCTGTCATGTTTCGTTCTGATTGGCCTGCACCCTCTGGTTCTTTCCTCTCTGCTCCTTGCTGTTGTACTTAACACTGGCAGTAGGTTCTGGGCTTTGTCTCTTCCTTCAGTGTAGTTCAGTTAGGCTGTCAGTAGAACACACTGGTTTGTTATAGATGTTGCTTTGCTTTGCTTTGATTTGATTTGGTGATGTATTTGTTTTTGTTTTGTTATGGCTCTTCTGAGTCCAGGTCTCACCGTGTAGACCATACTGGCTTCAAACTCATGATCTTTCTGCCTCATCCTCCTGAGTGCTTGGGATTACAGGCATGAACCACAAAACCTGACATATTGTATTTTTTTGAAGATGACTGTTAAGGAAAAAAACACTTTGTCTTTTTGTACTTAGTTCTGTATAGTAATTATTTTGTTTCCTGTGCTGTTTTTGTTATGTTGGGCTTTCTTCAATTTATTTCTGGGTTTTGTTGTTTTTTTCTTTTTCTAGTACTAGGGATTAAATTCATGTCCTTCACACTAATCTGCATCCCTAGCCTTTTCTTTTCTTTTTAATTTTGAGAGATTGTTGTGTGAAGTTGCTAAGTTGCCCAGGCTAGACTTGAACTTGTGATCTTCCTGCCTTGCCCTCCCAGAGTGCTGGGGTTACAGGCATTGGTACCATGGCTGGCTAACTCCTCCATCTATTGTAAGGGTTTTGGGAAGTTCCTTTCTGCACTAATGCTGCACTTTAGTTAGTTTATCAGAATGCTTGATATCTGTTAGGAAGGCAGAGTAAAAGCAATTGTAAATAATTATTTAATTTTTAAATATCTGAATATTTTAGTAGGCACCAACCAATGAAATTCACACACGATACTCAAAATTATCTGTGGTACCAATACTAGTACTTTCCCTCCTTGTAACCCACAGCAGTTCAATTTCTCTGCCTTTTATACTTGAGAAATAGTTTTGAAGACTTGAAAGTTAATTTTTATAAGCATTTGATATTTTATTAATTTGCATTTTTATTACTCTGCAGATGGTTTCTGCAAAGACTTTAGACTCTGCATTTTAAAAAAATATTTACTCAAAGCGGCAGTGCTGGCAGAGTATAATATGTAGCAGAATCAGTTTTTCTTCCCCAGAACTGGCCTTTATGGGGTACTTTTGTTATCTAAAAAAGAATCAATAATGAAAATATAAAAACTCTCAAGAATATATTTTGTATTGACTTAAGGTTTTATAAAACCCATTTTGTAAATATTTTAATGTTCAAATATGTTAAGCAGGCTGCAGGTTTGGATTCCTCAGAGAATATGCGTAATGAAGTTGGTTACAGCCATAGCAAGAATTTAAAAGTTAATCTTGCACTAACGGTTTCATTTAATCCTCTATTTAAAGATCTTTGCTGCTGACCATGCTGGCACATGCCTATAGTCTCAGCACTCAGGAGGCTGAGGCAGGTGGATCACTGTGAATTCAAGGCCAACCTGGGCTACATAGTGAGTTCCAACACAGCCTGAACTACATAGTGAGACTGTGTCTCAAAAATAACACCCCCTGAGGGCCGGGTATTTAGCTCAGTGGTTCTGGCGCCTGGCTTGCAAGTGCAAGGGCCGAGGTTCGATCCCTGGTAACCACATACAATACTGGGCATGGAGACCCACGCCCAGCAGCAGCCAGTACCACATACCACAGTGCCGGGCGTGGTGGCTCACACCTGAATCCCAGCGCTTGGGAGGCAGAGGCAGGAGGATTGCTGTGATGTGAGTTTGAAGCTGAGCTCATGGCCAGCCTGAACTACAAAGCGAAACCCTGTCTCAAACAAAACAAAACAAAACAAACAGACAAACAAAAAACAAAAGAAAAGATGTATGCTAAGCTCTACTAGCACTGAATTTTTTTCTTCATTCATAATTTGTATTAGAAGATAATATTTTGTTATCAGGAAAGCATGTCTCACATCAGCATCATTCATAATAGCTAAATCTTGATAACAGCCTATATATCGATCAGCAGATGAACAGACAAAGAAATTGTGTATTTACACACAATGGAATACAATTCTGCCATAAAGAGAGGTAAAATTGAGTCATTTGTAGGAAGGCAGATGTATATTGAGGCCATAAAGTTAAGTGAAATAAAACGAATCCACAAGTTTAAATATATCACATGGTTTCTCTTATATGAGAAACCAACATACAAATAAAGAGCAAAATAACAGGATAATAGCTGGGAGAAGGATCTTTTTCACATGGGAAAGAATCGAGAGATGGAGGGGAGAGGAGAAGGATGAAAAGAGTGAAGATGTGTTGCTTACATGTACCAGCTCCCCACCAAGACTTGGGCATTGTGTACTGCAAACGTATACTAAGTAAAAACTTTTTTAAAAGAGAAAATCTATGAAAAAAAAAAAGAAAGTATATGAGAGGAGCGATGCTTAGTCTTCCTCCCAGACCTTCTTAGAGACTCTGCACCTAAGTCTGGCCCCCAGTTATGACAGGAAACATTCTCGGAGCCATTTGCTGCTCTTAGGTCATGTGACTTTATGCACCCACTGAAAAGAGTATTCAGCAGTAGAGTTCTCAGTGCAGAGGACTGTTGGAGCAGAAGTCCCTGGTGGTGCTCGCTTCCTGCTGAGATGTATTATGATGTTGCCTGGAGGTGTAGCTCAGTGGTAGGCTCTTGCCTAGCGTATTCAAGGCTCTGGTCCAACCCTCAGCAGAGAAAAGCAAGGGAGGAGGGGAAGAAGGGAGAGACAGAGGGATCAGAGGGTCACTCTAGTAATAAAGTTTGTTTATTTTGCATTTGACTGGGATCGAAGATTCTTTGTTCAGTGTTTGCAACTGAGATAGATACGTGATGTTTGATTAAGGCAGATTGTATGGTTTGATGTCTATGTTGTTGGGTATATGCATTAGTGGGATAACAGTGATCGTTAGTCATGTGCACATCACAGCTCTGGGCACTTCGTTTGTGTATTAGATACAGTGGTGCCTCCGTTCACTTGTTTCATGATGTAGAGGAAGATGGATACATTTATGTTTGTGGAGGGAAGGTGGCCACGATCATGCTTGTCACCTGAAGCAGAATTTGCAAATGGAGGCAAAATTTTGCTGAAGACTTTATTTGCAAGCCAAATTGTTAGCCAACAAAAGTGTTGGTGCGCTAAGGTGCTACTGTATATATAAGCTGACTTGGTGCTCATGAGAACCTTAAGGTTGTTATCAGTCAGCTCATTTTGCAGGCCAGGATACTGAAGCCCAGAGAGGCTAAGACATTTACTTCATGTTGTGTAGCTGGTAAGAATTTAGACTGAACTTTTAATTGAACTGGTACAAGCTCTAGAATTGTCTTCTTCCTATTGGGCTCTTCTGCCCTTCCTGTCTAGCATGCTAGGCTGATAACAGTTAGGACATCTGAGTTCAACTGTATGATCTCTTCACTATTTTCACCTGCATACTTCAATTTCCCTTTCTTGTAAAACATTTCTTATACTACTGGTTTCAAATTTATGGTAATGTCTGATAAGTTCTTAGAATCTCTTATATGCAAACTGAATAAATTTTGTGTGCAACAAGTTTTGGATGAAATAGTTAATAGAAAAGATGTCAGGAAATACAATTGCTGCATATTTCCACACAGCTGATGAAACAGCATTCTGATAGATTGTATTTCTTTTTGTCTCCACATGGTAGAAAAGAGTAGTTGAACAGCTGCGGAAGAACCTGATAGTAAAGCAAGAACAACCGGACAAGTTCCAAATACAGCCATTGCCACAATCTGAAAACAAACTACAAACAGCACAGCAGCAACCACTCCAGCAACTACAGCAACAACAGCAGTACCACCACCACCACGCCCAGCAGTCAGCTGCCCCCTCGCCCACCTTGACCGCTTCACAGGTAAAGTATGCGTGGCACAGTACACACAGCTCCCACGGAACCAGGTCCTGCTTCAGCTGTCCTGAGTTTAGTTAGCACTAAACAAAAAGTCTTCTGGTTTCTTTTTTAAAAAAACTATAACTGGGGCAGAAATCTCCTGAAATTCACTGGCAGAAAGAACGAACATTTCAGTGGAACAAAATTAACTTTGTACCTGTCCAGAGGAGGGAGGGAAGACAGTCGATGACAAAAGAAAATCACTTCTGTGTATTCCAGAGGAATTAAAATCTTACTCTGAATGTCTGGAACTACTTATTTTATACTTACTCTAAAAGTCTGTGGTACTTGACCTCTTCTGGAATTATTTTTTCTGGAATTCTTAGCAGTTAAGCATGGAGCTATTCTCAGGTCAGGGCTCTTGGAACCAGGCAGAAAAAGACAGTCAGTTTTTATGTCTAAAAACAGAATGTTTGTTTTTTAGGTCCATAGTCTCAAGAATATGAATCTTTTCTAATATGTTGATAGAAATCTCAGAAGAGAGTTATGAGCTGCGCCTAGTGGCACATCCCTATAACCGCAGCATTCCGGGGGCTGAGGCAGAAGGATTGCCACAAGTTTGAGAGTTCAAAGCCAGCCTAGACTGTGCAGCGAGACCCTGTCTCAAAAAACCAAAAGAAGGGGCCAGGGATTTAGCTCAGTGGTTCCAGCGCCTGTCTTGCAAGCACAAGGACCCGGGTTCGATTCCCTGGTAACCACATAACAATACTGGGTGTGGAGACCCACACCCAGCAGCAACCAGTACCACATACCACAGTGCCGGGCGTGGTGGCTCACGCCTGTAATCCCAGCACTCGGGAGGCAGAGGCAGGAGGATTGCTGTGATGTGAGTTTGAAGCTGAGCTCAGGGCCAGCCTGAACCACAAAGCGAGACCCTGTCTCAAAAAAAATAAATAAATAAATCAAAAGAAAAAAGGGAGCAAGACAGCTCTACAGGTGAAAACTAGAACTGCAAAGTATCAACTTACTAATATTATACTTGTTTTATCTATACAAATGTTATTACTGAAAAGGGCATTTAAACTATAGGATGTAATGTAAGATTAGTGAGACAAGCAAGTTACGCAGAGGGGCACATTTAGAAGTGACATTTAGCTAAGAAAACTATTCAGGCATGATCTCAACATACTAATGGGACTAGTGTATGGTGGTTCTTAGTGCGTGTGGATCACAGATCCTGTTAAGACTATTCACAGTTATAGATCTCTCCCTATAAAAATACATTTTCACATATAATATACTTAATATTTTTACATATTTTGTGGGCTAAGGGATCTTTGGAAAACTATGTGTGGACTCCTCCCACACACCCAAGCTTCATTATGTAGAGGAAAACATTATATTTTGCTCAGCTACTCATTGTTTACAGACATTGGACTGTTCATGTAGAGCATTTTAGAAGTGACAAACAGTAGTTAGCATTTCACAGTAGTTACTATAGAGCAGCATCTCCTAAGTGCTTTACATGTGCAGTGGCACATTCTCTGCCTTGACTGTCTGAGGAAAGTATTACTATCTATTATTTTTTAGAAAGGAACAAGTAAGGTATGGAAAGGTTAACTTACTTAAGATCATACAGGAAGTAGTACTGGAGCTATGATTTCTGACCAAAAAATATTTTCAATATTTTTATTAAATATTCTGGCTAAAAAACCTGTCGATTCATCCACTCTTCTGTTTGGCTGTACAGTTCCAAAAAAGGAAATGCAGACGCTGCAACAAACCAAAGGAGGAAAGACAAAACCTGTTGTAAATCATGCAGTTAGAGCAGTGAATGAAATCCTTACGCTGGTCTTTAGCCCAAGGCTATTTGGAAATTAGACATTAAATCTGACTTTTAAAAGTCCCCTGACCAAGCCTTGTATTGCTTCTGAAAGATTGCTTATAGGATTACTTTTGTTGGAGTTTCAAGCATAGTTGGGTTAAGCTGTTCTCTTTCCAAAGTACAGAAAGGAGTGTGGTAACGTTTGTTGTTTCCTGGTACAGAGGCGTTTTCTGTCTTACTCTATGAACACTTTTTGTTCAGGTAGTGTGTTTTATACAAATCAGGAAATATTTATAAAATACTTAAAATAGCCATTCCTTTCTCTGACCATCTGAGTTTTGTGCTGCTTTGCAGTGGTGGACAGTGAGGCGCCCAGCATGATCCCCAAAACATGCTGCTTAGCATCTCTCCCTCTGGAAGCTCGCCTGACACATAGAACTGATTGAGCTAACTGACCTTTGTTTTATACTGTTTTACTTAGTGCAAAGATTTCATGTTAAAACCTGAAAGATCCTCTAGGGGTTTTTTTGTTTATCTTAACAGTGAACTGTCATTCAGTACTTGCTGAGCACTCTCAGTGTGTTAGGTTCTGGCCAGGTATCTGGTACATTATGTTAAGTCATTTTAATTCATTCTGTAAATATTTGAGTCCTTACATGTAGGCACTTTGCTAGGCCATATGAAGAATATTCACGGGATAGAGTTTCTGTTTTCAGGAATTTAAAATATTTAGAAAGGGAAAAGATAATGCAAACTGCTGACAGGAGTAAAATAAAAGTACCAGTGGAGAGCTGTGAAGACATCAGAGAACTGAGTACTGTATTTTTAATTAGAGGGATCAGAGAGCACATCTCAGAGGAGGCAGTGTTTGAGCAGGTCTTGGCAGATGAATGAGATTTTAGTGATGGAATAGAGGAAGAGAGCATCGCAAGTATAGAAATAGTATGAACAAAAATAGGAAATAAGAACGTAAACCCACAGCTTGGGAGTAACCAGTAGGCTGGTGCGGTTGGAGCACAGATTCCACAAACCAACGAGAGAGGGAGAAAAGGACAGAGGCAGGAAGGGGCCAGCTTGTGTGTGCACCTGCAGTGCAGGACAAACCACTGAGTGTTCTGGCAGGCACAGGGAGGTAATAGAGATTCCTGAAGACCAGGACAAATGGGAGATTACATGTGGCATAATGAAATATGAAACTTCAGAAAGAGTAATCATGAAGTCATGATCAGTATGGCCAGGAGGAGATGTTAGTTGAGTGATTAGCATGTACCAAGATGTGGAGGAAGAAATGAAGAAACCCTGTGGCAGAGAGCGGTAAGAGCAGTTCCCTTCACGTGTAATGAGTCCCCACCTTACAAGCAAGTTCTGTCTTGGGAGAACATTTGTAAGTCAGATCCTTTTGTATTGAGGAAAGTAAATCTTACACAGCACACTATGAAGGTTTGCAGCTTGAACTTTCCTAAGTTGGGACTCTTAACTCCAGCTCAGTCTTATATATACAATGTTTTAAAGTTTAAAGTGAGTAGAACACTTGAATAAAAGCATATCCTTCGCCGAGGATTTAGCTCAGTGGTCCCAGTACCTGCCTTGCAAGTGCAAGGGCCTGGATTCGATCCCTGGTAACCACATACAACATTGCTGGGCTTGGAGACTGCCAGCAATCAGTACCACATACCACAATGCCGGGTGTGGTGGCTCATGCATGTAATTCCAGCACTCAGGAGGCAGAGGCAGGAGGATTTCTGGTTTGAGGCTAAGCTCAGGGCCAGCCTGAACTATAGTGCAGGACTCTGTCTCAAAAAAAAAAAAAAAAAA
>PVIR01010436.1:0-11020 GCA_004026965.1 Petromus typicus | reverse complement strand
TGCTAAGCTAAAATGTGAATAAATTTGTTAGGTTTCAGTGTTATTTATGCATTGGGTTATTAGTAGATATCTATTTCAGGTGGGTTTGAGGTTTTATTCCATATTTTCTAGAGTAATCAGTTCAGGATTATTTAAAATATGAAGAACAATTTACTTAAACCAAGAGTGTTTCCAACAAGAGTACTCCAACCTCTTCTAAAATAGTGACAACAAGCACTGCCTTTTCTAAAATCCATGGTACTGAGTCTGCTGACCAGAGCTTTGTTTCCATAACTTGTGGTAGGACCAGGACCCAGTGCCAGCAGTTGTGGTTTGCTCACTGCTGCAGAAGTTCTTTGTTATGTAGCCAGGTGGGGTCAGTCGTACAGGGCTGTAGTCCCAGCATTATGGGAGGCTCAAGCAGAAGGGTCACAAGTTCAAGCTCTGCCTACTCAACTGAACAACTCAGTCATACTTGGACTCAGAATTTTTTTTAAAAAAGGGGGCTGAGAAGGTGACCAGCTCAGTGCATAGGCCGTGGCTTCACTAGTACTGAAAGAAAACAAAGTCTTTGTATTTAAACATTTTAAATTGAAAAATAGGGATAATATCATACTGTGTTTAAAACTCTTATTACAAATAGCTGTATGGTTCAGTCCTTGCTATTATACTGCTATAATAGTTCTAATGATAAATAGCTAATTTAATTTGGTTTTCAACAGTGATAAAAAGCAGATAACCTACATTCAAGAAGGCAGTGGCAGAAAGAATAGGCCATTCCATGTTGTTGCCTTGAAGAAGATGAATTGGACATTGGGTGATTTTAATTATGTCATTAATAAGGATGGCTGATGGGATAAATGAGGCCATGCCACGGATTTTTTTGGTTAAAAAAAATAAAAGGTGATGTTAAAGGATGAATTTGTAGCTATAGACACCTGTGATTCTAGCTTCTTGGGAGGCTGAGGTAGGAGGATGACAAGTTGGAGGCCGGCTCGAACAATTTAGACACTGTCTCAAAACAAAAGGACCAGGAGCTTAGAATGGTCAAGCACGCCTGTAATCCCAGCTCTCAGGAAGGTGAGGCAAGTTGATTGCTACAAGTTCGAGGCCAGCCTGGGCTATATAAGTGAGCTCGAAGCCATCCTAAACTACATAGTGAGACCCTATCTCAAAATAACAAATAATAATAATAATAGGAAAGAAGGATGGACAGTGGTAGAGTACCCTCGGGTTTTATCCTCAGGACTGGGAAAATAAACGAGTACGTGTTTATAAGGCAGAAGAGGGAAATAATGACATCCATAGAGCTTAGTACATAAGTACGTATAAACACTGAAATAGAAATTGCTCAGTGAAGCTGTCCAAGTCTGATGCTGCTGGGAGAGGGATTTATTTTTCACTGGCCTAGAACGGTGCTGTCCACCGTTCTGTACAGTCCACTGTTCTGTCCACTGCTCTGTACAGTGTTGCAAATGCTGTCTGTCTCTGCTGTGCAGGTGCAAAGCCACTGGACACAAAGTGACAGATGAACACTTGATCTGTGCAAATGAGGAACTGGTGTCTTAATTTTTTAAATGTAAATTTGAATGGTCACATGCGGTTAATAGCAACCAGTTGTGCAATACAAATATAGAAGAAGAAAGTGTACACTATCAGAACCAACAAATCAGGCCAGGTCACATGTCCTGTTCCTAAAATGTCTGCATTGGGAGTGACTAGCAGCACCAGATAGATGACGTGTGCCCCAAGTCACGAGGCCGTTTGTATTTTCATGTTTTGTAACTGGCACTTGTAATTATTGTAGTAAAAAGTCTAGAAAAACACAGCCTCAGAGCTGCGTAGCACTTAGGAGATACCAGTCAAGGCCTCTCCCTTCGGCCCATCCTCTGATCTCCAGGGCTTTCTGAGACTCACGTGTTTGTTTCTACCTTGTCACATTTCACTGAATCTGCTGACTTCAGCAGTTCTCCAGAGAAAAGAGTACAGGGAGTGACTCATCCCTTTGGTGTCAAGAAGTGGTGTTTCCCATACTAGTTGGTTAATATGTTTCATTTTCTGGAGCTTGGGATTGATTGCTTCGGAAGCACCAGTTGTGCTAATCCTCATGTGAGTTTCCCTTCGGCCTCTCCAAGGTAACACTCAAAAAATGAACAGACACTGTCCCTTTCTTCTAGCCTTTGTGTCACAGGAAGCAGAAAAATAGAATTTTATGATGGCTTTCTTCATATTAGTGAGGTTGTAGCAATTAAAAGTAGCAGTAGAGATGATGTGCACCTCACTGATTGGCAAGTTGTATATAAATTATGTCAAGCAAAGAATTAGAAAAACTGGCAGAAGTGAGTATGTTCACAGCCTGTTTGTGGGACCCTCTGCCCATCCTAGTCGTGTCATTACAGTGAATTTGCCCACTTTAAATGACACAGATTTGAGATTACTAGCCAACTAGAGATGATTGGCCCCTAGAGTAAGAAGTGTGCTCTATGTACACAAAAGAAATGTGGTTATGTAGAGAAACTTGACTGTGAAAACTATTGCTTTGTTTTGTTCTGGAGTTCAGCAGTATATTGTTTAGTGGGATCACATTTCTGTGTCCTAATATCTGTTCTCCATGTCTCCTAGAAGACTGTAACTACAGCTTCTATGATTACCACAAAGACACTACCTCTCGTCTTGAAAGCAGCAACTGCGACCATGCCTGCCTCTGTTGTGGGCCAGAGACCTACCATTGCTATGGTGACCGCCATCAACAGTCAGAAGGCTGTGCTCAGCACTGATGTGCAGAACACACCAGTCAACCTCCAGACGTCTAGTAAGGTCACTGGGCCTGGGGCAGAGGCTGTCCAAATTGTGGCAAAAAACACAGTCACTCTGGTAAGCCAGCAGCTGCTACTTAGGTGTGCCCATGTGTGAGGGTTCAGGATGTGCATTGTACAGTGTACCCATTGTAGGCCCTGCTGGATGTCTCATTTCTCGTCATTCTCCTGGCGTACGATGTTCCCCTTGGGCCTGCCAAGGGAATAGAGCATTCTTGTCTCTCCAGTAACTCGAGGTGTCCTGACACAGGGACTGAGTTCATTGCATTATGTGCAGTCAAAGTTTGGCTTGATTTTCCGAGAAATATGTCCATCACAGGGGAATACGTACTGTTTCACTCACCTCTCCCTCGTCCTGCCACTATCCTTTCTGTGAAGCTTGAGTTGTTAGAGTCTTGAACTGTATTGCTGCTTTGAAGAAGACTCCCTCTTACATCCTTATAGTTCACTGTCCCTTTACTCTGAATGCCACCAAGAAGTACTGGTTGTTGGTTGAGGCAGTGGGAAAATAGTCAGAATCATAAATTAATCTATCAGTAGCCAGATTCTACCAGGGGAAAAAATTCCCTTGAAGAGCTAAGTACATGAGATTGTTCCTGAGATTTCTAGGTTTGAGCTATCTTAGTAACTGATGTTCCTGAAAGCATGAGGAAACTATCCACATAGCATATAAAATTCTCTTAAAATGGCAGCTAAGAGCTCTTGGTGGCTTTTCAGTAATGACCATTGATGAGTTAAACCAGAGAGCAGCAAAGGAAGGCTTAGCCACTTAACCCAGGAATTCCAGGAGAACCAGCTGGTTACTAAAGGAAAATTCTCTCTGGCAATAAAGCCATTCACTGTTGGGTGAAGCGCCTAGCTCGGGAGAGAGCCCGTTTCATCAGGCACGAGTTCGATTTCACACTGGATCCAGTCTTGGCTTTTAAAATAAAGTGTGAGAGTTCTCAGGTGTCAGAGGAAATAGTCCAAGATCACTGAGCCTGTTATATGAGGAAACAAGTGTGATTGGTTCAAAATGTGGTTGGTTTACGGGGCAAAGCATGCCGGTGGGGGGTAGTTCCGAGTGCTGTATTAATTCATGTGGTTAACTCCACAGTCAGAGCGTGGAGACAGTGTTGTCTGATGAGGAAAATACTGAAAATTACTTGAGAACGTTTACCTTTGCTCGTGAATTATCCTCACTCTGACTTCTCTTCTCATTTGTTCAGCAGGTTCAGGCAACACCTCCTCAGCCCATCAAAGTTCCACAGTTTATCCCCCCTCCTAGACTCACTCCACGTCCAAACTTTCTCCCACAGGTGAGTAAACCAAAGAGAAGCCCAGGGATGGGTGCAGGACAGGATCCTCACGGGCCTTTCCAGAGGCTCAGCGGTTCAGCTGTACTCAGACCCCAGTTGGCTACAGATTCTGCTGACCAATTTCTTTTCGATAAAGAAGCTTATTCTGTCATCATGGTTTGTTAGCAAGTGACCAAAGGCAGTAGCAGGGGGAAGTGAAGGAAAAAGAGTTTCCTAAATGTAAAGCAATCACGATAACAGCATTATAACTCTGACAAGGTTAACTTGCGGGAAGAACCTGCCTGGGAGAGGGGGGAAATGCAATTACTACTTTTCATTTCTTTCCTGGTTACCAAAAAAGAGTAGGGAAGAAAACAACAGCCAGACCAACCGATAGAAACCACTCAGTTCTCTCTGGAAAATTGTGATACTGAGCATCATGCTTACGTGTAAACCTAGCCTTTCCAGGTTAGGAAGGAACTGTACAGGGAGCTTCTCCCCAGGACTTGCAGCCGCCGTGTCCACTCTCCTGCATGTGCTTCCAGCACTTAGGCTGACACTCACCATTCTCAAGGCAGAATACCAGGATTGTCCTTGACTGCAGTGAGGGATGTTGTTTGCTCAGGAGAAAGGCCGAGAGTTACTACCTGCAGTCCAGAGTTTTAGGCAAAGAGAGAAGAGAAAGGATTGAGGGGAGGCCACTGGTGCAATCTGTAGCTTCTTGGGAGGGGCCAAACAGTGGGACATATGATGATGTCAGTTATTTCTCAGCTACCTCTTGATAAAAACGTAGTGTAGCAAGCACCATACTATGCAGTGTGGTTGTGCCAGGTTGCTCCCTGCCCACAGCATCTGAGGCAGTTACAGACAGAGGAGACTGGGGAGGACACGCAGTGCATTCTGTAGAGTACTGGAGACAGTTTCCTCATAATTTCATTGAAGAGTTGGCATTCAGTCTGAGACCTAAAAGCCTGGGAAAGTTTGGGGGGAGAACAGAGTTCATCCATAGAAGGCAGAACCAACCCGTGTCTGGAGTGGAGATGAGTGCAGGTTCAGGCACCAAGAGAGATTTCCTGCGGCTGATCCCCGGCTAGCTGGAAAGATGAGGCAGGAGAAGAGCACTGAGCCCGGAGCCTGTGCACCCTCCTAGGCTGTGTGACCTCTCAGTAGTGGGGATCCAAGAAAGTATTTCCAAGAGAACACTTGACCCGACCAGACCTACGCTTCAGAAATTCCCTCTCACCTGCACCCAAAGAACAGGTTAGGGATGATCAGGACTGCAGGCAGGAAGAGCAGATAGGACATTGCCAGTCAACCAAGGTCTGAAGAGCCTTGCTCTATACCAGGTACCATGCTAGGCTCTGGACAGTTTGAACCCTCATAATAGCCTTATGAAAATAGCCATCTCTGTAGATAGGGAATCCAGGCTTGGTCCATGTTTTTCTAATTGTAGGTCGTAACCCATTAATAGGTTGTAAAATCAGCTTAGGAGTTTGATAGTCCATGCCATATACTTCATTTCAAACAATTTTTGTTCTGTAGTCATACACCACCACAAAGCCATTTTAAGTCAGGCTAAATTTTCAGGCTCAAAAGACTATCATGGGCCACAGTTGGTACCAATGTACTTGGAAATGACATGGAACAGAAACCACAGCTTGCTAGGAAGACAGCATCAGACATCTTTCTTCAGCAGGAGTCCCCACAGCAGCCCTCTCAGCAGTCTCTATCACTATCCAGGGTTACTTTGGGTTCAAGGAAATGAGATCTTTATCCAGGACGTCAGGAGAGTCGTCCATGGAAGTCTTGTGCATTTGAGAACCCAAGATATATTGTGGCAGGTCTTTAAGCATGACATTTAAGATGTCCACAATGGGCATGTCCAGATTACGAGTCACCTCACTCGGAACCCGAAGCATGGTATCCAGTCAAGTATTTATGGCTCGCCCCATTCAGATTGAATTTAGTGACCTCTTGTTGATTTAGCAGTAACAAGATTTTTATCATGTGTGCCTGGTAATAGTCTTACTTTTATTGGGTTTCTGAGAGAAAAACAGCTAGAAAATTAGCCAGGGATCGAATTCTCATGCCTAGGCAATAGGATTTTACCCATAGGGTCATAGTTTTAAAATACCAACTTAGATCAGAAATGTTGTGTGAGGTTATATGCTTATAAGTGTTAGAAACAGGATTTTTGAACCTAGATAAGGCTGATACCCTTTTTGTTTGTTTTTGTTTTTGAGAAGGCATCCTGTGTTGTCTAGCCCTTGAATTTGCTGTATATCCCAGACTGCCCTTCTACTCTCAGTCCTCCTGGCTCAGCCTCCCAATGCTGAGATTACAGGCGTATAATCCGTGATTACCACTCTCAGCATTGATCCCATGTGTTTACATATAGTTGTGTGTTTGGTTTTAGTTTTTATAAGAAGGGGCTTGCGCCATTGTTGTGCATAACTGGGGTTGAACTGAGGCCACTATCCCCAGCTAAGTATTATTTATCATGGTTTCCGTGAGCCAAACATAAGCTAGTATAGTAGCAATGAGGATAGAATAAACACATTTGAAAAGTATAGAAAGCAAAGATGGAAAGCCAGGTGTAGGGTCCGTGTCTGTAATCCCAGCCCTTGAAAGACTGAAGCAGGAGGATCACCATGAATTTGAGGCCAGCCGGGGCTACATAGTTCAAGGCCAGGCTGAACTATATAGCGAGACCCTGTCTCAAAAACCAAAAGGGAAAAAGAAAGAAATAAAAAGAATGACTTCTGGAGTTTATTCATAAAGAAAAAAAACCCATTTAAGCCAGGTGTAGTCCATAATCCTTTAGTCTCAGCATTTTAGAAGGCTGAGGTAGGAGCATTTCAAGTTTCAACATAGCCTGAGCAGTGTAACAACAGGCAGAGACCCTGTCTCAAAATAAAAGATAAAAACCCCGGGGATGTAGCCAGTAAAAGGTCCTGGGTTCATTTCCCAGTATAGAAAAAAAGAAGAAGAAAAAACATAGAAGGGGAGAAAGAAAAGGAAAGAGAAAGGCTATACTGATGTGATTAAAGGAGGAAGGAATTTGTGTTTGAGATAATAGGTTGATTTTTTGATTTCCTGTGAGATGTCTGACAGCAGCTGAAGTTGAGGAATTATCTCTGACCCTGAGAAAACTGTGCAGGCCTTGGGTACACAGATTCTAACTGAAGCTACAGCGTAGGTAAGAGCTCTCAGAAAGACCAAGGACAGTGGGAAGAAGTGGGTCCTGAGAAATGCTCACATTTAAGACTGGTCAGAGGAAGAGTAAACCGACGGAAGAGATGAGACGGCGAAGCCAAGAACAGGGACGCAGAGGGCCAAAGTTAGTGGGTGAGCTGAGCTGAGGATATGGAGAAGTTTAGGGTGTGAATCAAAGCCATTGACCACATGGTCCCTATTCAGGGCACGAGTTTGGGTGGGAGGACTTTGCAGGAAGAGGTGGCCTGATAAGTGAGGGAGAGTTGGGGAGTTAGAAGATGGCGTTTGGGTTCCCTGAGTGCTGATGAGTGTTTGGTACCATTTTATGTATTGAAACCTGTGGAATACTAAATGAATATTAATAAATATCTATATTAAATACTATTTCACATATATAATTTGTGGAAGATATACCGTGTTGTAGACCTACAAGACATGAGAAGTTTAAGTCATATTAGTAATTATTCTTTCTCTCCCCTGTAGGTTCGACCCAAGCCTGTGGCCCAGAATAACATTCCTATCGCCCCAGCACCTCCTCCCATGCTTGCAGCTCCTCAACTTATCCAGAGGCCTGTCATGCTGACCAAGTTTACCCCCACAACCCTCCCCACATCCCAGAATTCCATCCACCCTGTCCGGGTCGTCAATGGGCAGACCGCAACCATAGCCAAAACGTTCCCCATGGCCCAGCTCACCAGCATTGTGATAGCTACTCCAGGGACCAGACTCGCTGGACCTCAAACTGTACAGCTTAGCAAGCCAAGCCTTGAAAAACAGGTACGGGTAGAGTACACACCAGCTGAGGGCAGAACCCCTCAGTAGTGACTGTGAGGGTGTCTCTAACACTCCCCTGGGCTCTTCCTCTCAGCACCATTGTCGGAACCTGTTGCTTGTTGTAAGGGGATTCATCCATGTGCACAAAGACTACTGTCACTGAAGAAAGTTGAATTTTTTTCCCACTGTCCCTGTAGATGGCTTGGTCTTGTGTGGATGAGCTCCCCCTGCTGGTTTTAAGGCAGAAATGCATGGATAGTCTCAGCAGCCTCTCCTCAGTGAAGGAAGCACTGATGTAGTAAACAGAAAACGCCATATTAGGTTTGGCCCAATAAGAAACTAGATGAGAAAATGACTGAAATGCGGGAAGAGTAAACAAACGGGGAGGAATTTCATTTCAAAGAGTTTTTCCTAGATCTTTACAGATAGTATGTAGTGAAGCAAAAAACTTAACATTTCCAAGTCATTTTTTTTTTTACTCTAGAGGGTACAGACATATTAGCTCAAATATTGAAACTGTTCATGTGTATCTTCTCAAGTCAGATCATTCTCTTTAATAAAACTAGAATTAAAAAGCAAGTCCCTTAGAGAAGAATTTTGAAAACAAAAACACCCTTAGCCAGGCATGGTGGTGCACATCTGTAATACTAGCACCCCAAAGGCTGAAGCAGGAAGATCACCACAAGTTCAAGGCTAGTTTGGGCTACATAGTGAGTTGAAGGCCAGTCTAGAGTACATGGCAAGATCCTTTCTCCAAAAAACAAAACACAAGCATGTTCTTTAGAGAAGATTGCTTTACAAAGTCATTGACCAAGGCCAAGTATGGTGGAGCCTGCTTGCCTGTAATCCCAGCTCTCGGGAGGCAGAGGCAGGGGGATCACAGTTAGTTTAAGGCCAGCCTGAACTGCCTAGAGACCCTATCTCAAAACACAAATTAATAAATAAATAAGTCAGTGACCTACTTCTAGTGCTCAGACTCACCTTGTCCTTCATGTGGAAGCAATCTCTGGTGGTCCGCCTCCTGCTCCTGGATGTGGACCACAGTTCCCAGAGGCTGGCCACGTTGTGGGGATTGGAAGGCTTATTGCTACTTTGGCCGTCTTGAGTGGAGGAACCTTCCACATAAAGTGATGTGCTATTTGCAGCCAGCCCCTCAGAACAGCAGACTTTCCGTTCACATCTAGCTGCCAGGGTCCTGTGTGCCGGGGTCACAGAGAGACAGCCTGTTGCTCTCTCTGGGCACCTGCATAAACACCACAAATCCTGGAGGAATATTCAGAAATCAGTTATTCACACATATTTCAGATAAAACTTTGCTGACCTACTGGCAGCAGATCTTCAGTATAAAATATTGAAAATCAGATGCTCAGGCTCAGGGTCAGGAGGTAAGTTTGGAGGTCACGTGCCCTCGTGTCCTGCGCTGGCTCACAGAGAGCCACAGTCCAGCTGTGTTTTGCAGAGAGGGTTTCCCAGCACCGTTCTCAATTGCTAAATATGACTTTTCTTCAACCTTTTTTTTAAACTTAAAGACAAAATGTTAATAGTTTCATTTTGTATGTATATATATATATTTTAAATTTTTTATTATTATTATTATTTGTGAGACAGGGTCTTGCTTTGTAGTTTAGGCTGGCCCTGAGCTCAGCCTCAAACTCACAGCAATCCTCCTGCCTCTGCCTCCTGAGTGCTGGGATTATAGGTGTGAGCCATCACACCTGGCGCTGCGGTTTGTGGTACTAATTGCAGGTGGGGGTGAGTCTCTACACCTACTATTGTTGTATGTGGTTACTGGAGATTGAACCTGGGTCCTTGTGCTGCAAGACATGTGCCGGAACCACTGAGCTAAATCCCCAGCCCTGTTTTTATATATATATTTTTTATTTTTCTGATGACAAAGATAGTATGTATTCATTTTAAAAATGCAAACATTCCAAAAGTAAATTGTAAAAAGTTCTTTCTCCTATAGTGTACAAATTCTCCTCTTATTTTATCCCCAAGAATTAGTTTCTATTAACAGTTTAGATTATATTCCTTCAGATATTTTCTGTGTATGTGCTGACATTTTAAAAAATCTAAAACCAAAATCAAGCTGTGTATTATTTTTCATTTGCTCATTTCCTGCTTGATAGAACTTGAGCATCTTTTCATGTCTTCACCTTACGTGTTGATAGAAGTTTTATTATCACCTTAAGGTAGCCATGGTAAATTGTTTTCTTTTGTAGCAGTAGCTTCCATGGTGCATCTTCTTTTTGCTCTACTGGAGGGATCCAGCTAGTGCTGTTTTTGCTTGAAGGCCACCTGGCCTGACAGCCTCACAGATTCCTCAGCCCAGGCGGCAGGGACCCTGTTTAGACTAGAGTCCATTTTCAAAATTCTTTTACTTCAGATCACCCGCCTGTCTTTTTCTCTTTTATGTTTCATTTACAGTGTCGCATTTATAGCCAATAAGAGATCTCATAGGTGGGCTGAGAGTGAAGCCATGGGCAGTACCACTTATCACCTGTATGACCAGAGAAGCTGGGTCCCATTCTGCTCGTGATGTTTCCTTTAGGATGATAATATTCATTTAATAAAATGTGTTGGTTAAGTGCCAGCTGCTTTGCTGCTTGTGGTATCTGTTTATGAAGATAAGTAAATCAAAGCCTGTATCCTCACAAAGCTCAGTCTCTGGTGCATTCGGAGCAGGTGCCGTGGCTCTGCAGGGAGGAAGTTGGGCCAGTGCGGTAGGCCTGTCACACTGCTGGCACAAGAAGGAGAGAAGGCAGTGCTGTTACGACAGGGGTTTTGCTTCTTCCCACTAGGCGTAACCAACTTCCTTATCCACCCCAGAAAAGAAACTCCCTACCTTACACTTTACTAGAAGCCATGTTACATTTTGGCTCCGGGAGATTAAATGGAAGAGTTTAAAGAGCTTTGAGGCTAAAAATATGCAGGCACACCTTGAAGATACTTCATGTT